>JABUOV010000410.1:0-37038 GCA_025617405.1 Perca schrenkii
AAATAATTTACTGACTGACTTCAGTTCACCACCTCACCATCTGCGTCACCAATTCCTATTTTGTCTCCAAAATGTGCGTACGCATGGGTCAGAGTTTGCGTGGAGGACCGCACATTCTCCTATCAAGTCAAGTTTGTTTTTTATAAATCACAACCTTTGTGTGGGAAGTGGTGTACGCACATTTTCAGCCCTGTTTTGTGCGTATGCCACATTTATAAATGAGACCCCAGGGCATTAGGGCTCAACGATGTGGAGAAAAAAAGTCGAATTGTGATTTTTCTGCCAGATATTGTGATTGTGATTCGCAAATAAAAAAAGAAAAAGTGTAGTTAAAGTTGAATATTGACTGTGTAACAGATAAAAGATGTTATGGAGCATTATAACATGAGACACACTGTCAAAATGACTCTATATTATTATGCAAGGTTGAGGACATAGTTATGAACTGGCAGCAATAAGTGTTTTTCTTCTAATAAGCGTGAAATATTGAGCAGTCCAACATGACTATGAGCTGTAAGAGTCTTGAAATCTGCCATTCACAGAAGAAATGGGCACACAGACCACAAATAGTGAAGAAATGCCTGAGTCAACTGTTCCACATTGTCTTTTTCACCAAATTGTAACTATTTTAGACATTAACAAAGTTAATCTTAGACACTTTAGGTATCTGTAGTGTGCAGTGAGGCCAGTTTGTTATCTTCTTAACTGCTGTTTGTGATCTATTTATTTTATAAACATTGTGTTATAATTTATTCACCTCACCTTCTGAAAAATTTGTAACCATCTTAAATTGTTGTGCTAGGAATTTGTATTAATGAGAGTTTGTTTGATTGTATTTATGAGAGTCTGTTAGTCTGAAACAACTATGTGCATTCATTGGAAAGAGAAACAGTGAGGTTATTTTGTCATCTTAATTTCCCAATCTGAATAGTATTTCCATGTATGTTTATTTTTCCCATATAACATGACCTCTGACCATGTGACATGATGAAAACCGATAAGGGTTATGGGTCACTGCAATCAAATACACCTGAAGAAGGCCAACTTGTGGGCCTTTTTTACACTATTGAAGGATTTTTCCGGAGCATTAAGCTGTTGTACAGACTTCACCTTCTTTGAACTAGTTTGTGTCTACAGTCTTTAAATCTTTCAGTCAGTAATGGAGCATCGACACAGCAGTCACTGACAACAACAACCACAGTCACACAGAGGGAAGAAACCAAGCTCTTATTGTGAAAGTCTGCTTCCTGACAGGTGGGGCTGTGACTCATCAGGAAACTACTCACCTGAGTTGTTCTACGTCGACATTTTGGACTGTTTGAAGAAACTGTAAGTTGCTGTTTGATACTTTAACAACAAGTTAGTCTTTGGTCTCTTCGTGGTTAGTTTCTGGCTGGTAATGTTAAATATAATGTTTCTAATTCACTTCTTATTTCCTGAGAAAGTGTGGAGGACTCTTGTGTTGAAGATCAGAAAGCTGTCTGCAGGAGTTAGTGTCGGTTGTTCTCTTCACTCTTTTATTCTCTAACTAAATCAACAAATATGGAACTGCGTCACTATGAGCTGGCACTCCTCCAACAGGAACTAGTGTCTCTTCTTCACTTTGTGTTCAAATACAATAACATGTTGTGTAGCTTGATGCTCTTCTAACTCTCCTCGTCTTAATCCACATTAAAAATCCACAGGGCCACACGCTCAAAGTTTAACTATTTAGAAAAAAATAGACCATTGAACTACATTCAGAAACAGCTTCTCTGAGCTGGTGAGTGATGTCATGGCGCCCTCTGGTGACATCAGCAGGAACTACAAGCAGAGCTCCACCAAACATATTCACACATTAAAACATGTTTACAGATTATATTAGTTTCATTTCTATGTTTTTATCTTACACACTCACCCCCACTTTTTTAAATTACATTTGATTACATTTTATGTTTTTATTTTGTAATACTTAACCAATAAACACTTTTTTTAACATAATGTATTATTTACTTGTAAAAATTATACATTTTATTTTCATTTAGTGTATGTATTATGTGAGTATAAAGGCGCGAGGTGATCCGTTGGTACAGTGAATATAAACTTTCCACTGAAGAACAGCCCATGGAAATATTATTACGTGGAGTTAAATACTTATTATTATTATTATTATTATTATTATTATTATTATTATTATTATTAAATATTGTATATTGTTCAAACTAGTGCAGTCTGAATGAATGTTGGAGTAAACGGTCTCCTTTTTAAATTAATTCAGGACAAACATGTTTAAACACCTTGGAGTCTGTGTGCTCTCATCACGCCATCCTCTGTTATAATATAAACATAGTTTAGATTTAAAAACAACTCTATTGCATGTGTTATTACATGTTAACTGTTAGAAGTTCCGTTTATTTGCAAGATTTTGTAATGCTGCGTCTCTCTGGGCGGTTCCTGTTTAAAGTTTACTTTCACTTTCCAGAAGCTGTGACGCAGTTTTTTCTCTCGGTGTGGAGCTCCAACTGAAGGTAATTTAACTCGCCTGTCTGTAACGTTTGACTCGTCAACTCAACTCTGTGGTTACTTTAGTTTAGTTTACCGTGGTTTAAGAGCAGAAAGCTGCAGAGAAACCAACACAACTGGACTTGTGATTATTACAAGTAGCGTCTTCACAAAGATCCGCCGCCATGTTGTGTGGATATCTGGTAGTGTTAGCCTGTCTTATGTAGATCCTTTATTTCTGTCTTATAGATTCTTTTTTTCTTAAACACATCGGACATTTCCAGCGGCGTTTAGCAGCAAAAACACTAAAGAAGAGAAGCGCTTCGATCGTTTCTCCGTCTGTACCACGGGAGGGAAGCAGTTTAAAATATACTTTTTAAACTCTTTAAACATCATCTGGCACAGTTTGAATTCCGTTTAGTTTCAGAGAAAGTTAAACATAATATAAGTGTTTGAACTAATTTCTGATGGCGGTAAAAACAAGTTTCTTTTGTGTGTGTGTGTGTGTGTGTGTGTGTGTGTGTGTGTGTGTGTGTGTGTGTGTGTGTGTGTGCGCGCGCGCGTGACCATTAGTTGCACAAAATTTCCGTTTTTACTTCCTTTTTACTAGCCAATCAGTGAAAAGCACATTAACCTACATTGAAGTGTGGAAAGTCCCTGGTGTTGCTTTCACGGGACAAAGGAAGAATAACTACACACTGACAACAACAACCACAGTTACACAGAGAGAAGAAACAAAGCTCTTATTGTGAAAATCTCCATGTTGTAGCATGAACTACTACAGAGGAGGTTTTAAATAATTTGTCAGGTGTTTATACGTCTGTCTGTCCCAACCGTGAGGCTGCAGTCAGAAAACTTTACAGCTGTGTAGTTGAGATCTAAATGAAGGCTGAGTTTGAAGATCATTCAGTGAAGTTTTCAGAATCAGAATCAGAAAAGCTTTATTGCCAAGTACATTTTTTACACATACAAGGAATTTGTTTTGGTGTCGTAGGTGCATGTCACACATTATCTAAAATAAGTTAAACAAACAGGTTAACAGAACAGACAATATAAGTATAAATATATGTGTATATGTACACACACAGGATGTAACATAATAAAATAAGAGTAACAGTTAAGATAAAAAAGAGCAGATTAAGTACAGTGGCATGTAGAGCCAGAGGTGGGTGTGGAGAGAGTCAGGGTGGGTTCCGGGCCTTGTTAATAAGGCTAGTGGCGGAGGGGAAAAAGCTGTCCTTGTGACGTGAGGTCTTGGTCCTGATGGACCTCAGCCTCCTGCCAGAGGGGAGTAGCTCAAAGAGTTTGTGTCCGGGGTGGGAGGGGTCAGCCACAATCTTTCCAGCACGCTTCAGAGTCCTGGTGGCGTAAAGGTCCTGGAGCGGTGGGAGATTGCAGCCAATCATCAGTTCAGGTCCCACTTGAGGTCCTGGGAGATTGTAGTCCCCAGGAAGCGGAAAGACTCCACAATGTTAATTGTGGAGTCACTGAGTGTGATAGGGGCAGGTGGGGCCTGAGGGGATCCGGTGCTGATGTGTCGGAGATGTCTTTCCCCAGCTTCACATGCTGCTTCCTGTCAGACAGGAATGGGGGGATGGAATCAGGGAAGACCCTTTGTTGGGAGGTGTTGAGGGGGATGGTTACAGGACCGACCCTTTGTCCTTCAAAGCGACAGTAGAACTCATTAAGTTCGTTGGCTAGGCGTCGGTCGTTGGTGGAGTGGGAGACTTTAGGCTTGAAGCTGGTGATCTGTTTAAGCCCTCTCCAGACAGAAGCAGAGTTGTTTGCTGAGAACTGGTTTCGGTGTTTCTCAGAGTACCGTTTTTTAGCCGCTTTTTCCGCCTTGCTAAACTTGTACTTTGCTACTTTAAGTCTGTTTTTTGTCTCCACTCCTGAACGCCTCTGCCTTGTCCAACCTTAGCCTTCTGAGTTTGGCTGTGAACCAGGGTTTGTCATTGTTGAAACTCACCCTGGTGCATGATGGAACACAGCAGTCCTCACAGAAGCTGATGTATGACGTCACAGCCTCTGTGTACTCATCCAGACTGTTGGTAGCAGTCCTGAACACATCCCAGTCAGTAGAGTCCAAGCACGTCTGTAGATCCTCCACAGCTACACTGGTCCACTTCCTTGATGTCCTCACAACAGGTTTGCAGAGCTTTAGTTTCTGCCTGTAGGTGGGGATCAGGTGGACCATGACATGGTCAGAGTGTCCAAGTGCAGCACGGGGGACGGCGTGATAAGAATCCCTGACTGTGGTGTAACAGTGATCCAGAATGTTCTCCTCTCTGGTCGGGCATTTAATATGCTGTCTGTATTTAGGTAGTACATGAGTGAGGTTTCCTTTGTTAAAGTCACCAAGGACAATAACTAGGGACTCCGGGTTGGTCCGCTCCACACATAGTATCTGGTCGGCAAGCATGCGCTGTGCGACCTGCACGTTGGCCTGCGGCGGGATGTAAACACCGACCAGAATGAATGAATGGAACTCACGGGGTGAATAAAAAAGGCTTACAGTTTATGATGTAAGATTCCAGGTCAGGAGAACAATACTGCTGGATCACTGTCACGTCGTTGCACCACCCGCTATTGATGTAGAAACAGATTCCTCCACCTTTAGTTTTGCCGGAGAGGTCCGTGTCTCTGTCCGCTCTGTAGAGTTGGAAGCCTGCCAGCTGCAGCGCAGAGTCCGGTATTAATCCACAGAGCCACGTCTCCGTGAAGCACAAAACAGCAGATGAAGAAAAGTCCCTGTTTCCAACCAACAGCAGTTGTAATTCCTCCAGTTTGTTGGGCAGTGAGCGCACGTTAGAGAGAAATGTGCCCGGTAACGGTGTGCGTAATCCTCGCTGGCGGAGACGCACCAGCGCACCAGCCCGTTTCCCTCTCCTCCGGCGTTTCACTGCGTGAGCAAAGGTGAGCGCACCTTTGACTAGAATGTCCACAATTTCCAGTGAAGGGAGAAGAAAAGTAGGAAATAAATCCTCTGGCGTTGTTCCCCTGATGTTACAGAGCTCTTTTCTGGAGAAAGCGATCCGGGTATCATCGCAAAAAACAAAGTTAAAACACAAAACAAAACAAAACAACACGCACAAACACACCGAGTCGACCGTCTGCGGCGCCATCTGTTTTTATCTGTTTTCTGCTTGATAGCTTCTAGTTTCTCAAGCAGCTTCTGTTTCTGGAGATTAAAAAGTGGTCTTCCTCTCTTTCTAACAGGTCCCATCAGAGACCAGACCCTCCTGAACCTGAACCTCAACCCAGCTGTGTGTCCATGAAGAGTGTCCGGTCCATGGAGCCACCGCTACTTTAAAAAAAGACCTGTAAGGGAGAGGCGAGTAGAAATGGAGGAGAGGCTACTTGAAATGGAGAAGAGGCTACTAGAAATAGAGGAGAGAGGATTGATGGAGAGACTTGAATGGCAGAAGGAGCGAATTGCAATGGAAAGTGAAATTGAAATGTTAAGAAGAAGACTGAGGTAAGTTGTGAACATCCAGAAAACTGGAACGAGTCTCATTGGATGTACTGTAACTAGTCCTGTCCGGGTTGTTTTGTGTCATGTCAGTCTCATGCATCAAATAAACAGTTTTTTTGTGGAAAGGAATTATTGTAGTTGATGAGTGAAATTATTAGAAAACATTTTGAAATATTACTATATACAGTGAGGAAAATAAGTATTTGAACACCCTGCTATTTTGCAAGTTCTCCCACTTGGAAATCATGGAGGGTCTGAAATTATCATCGTAGGTGCATGTCCTCTGTGAAAGACCTAATCTAAAAAAAACAAATCCAGAAATCACAATGTATGATTTTTTAACTATTTGTATGATACAGCCTTTGTTTGCAATTACAGAGGTCAAACGTTTCCTGTAGTTTTTCACCAGGTTTGCACACACTGCAGGAGGGATTTTGGCCCACTCCTCCACACAGATCTTCTCTAGATTAGGGGTGCACAATATTGGACATGACAACAAGATGCATTTAGCAACTTAGCCATTGTTTACATTCACCTATCCTCTTAGCTGCTAGCTGCCGTCTGGGATGAGTGAGAGTGTTCAGCCAGGCTCCGGTAATAATCATCACGCAGCAGTTCCATGTGTATTTGTAGCATACTGTATATATCCATTTTGTGTGCTGTCGTTGGTGAATATGAGTCTCTGCAGTGGCGAATTGTGTGGTAGTTTCCTTAGCCAGGCTAGCAGCCCGGACCGGCATCCTTTTACTTCCTATAGCCGCCTCCCTCGCCTGCTGAGCCCGATAACAATCCAACAAGCGCCCGCTGGTCTGGTGGAGGTCTTCCAGAAGACCGTTCAAGCCTTCGCGGCGAAAAATTTTATTTTATTTCCCCCTCACAAATAGGTAATTGGCACTATAGTGGTTATGACCATATTAGTGACTATGTAACTAAAAACTCAAAAGCCTATTCCATGTGTTCAATATCTTCTGTATTCTCCATAGTTACGTTACTTCAAGCTTCTTCACTTGTGAACACCTCCGATTGTCACTTTTCACACACTACGCTCATCCAACCTGCACACTATTTACCTTTTTCACGCTACAGCTGAATTCACACAGGACTTCAGCGCGAGACTACAGCTAGCAGTCTAAAACACTATTTTACTGTACAGGGCATAAACATAATTTGGTCCGTTTCCATGTAGTTACATAGTCACTAATATGGTCATAACCACTACAGTGCCAATTCTTCCTTCTGGAAGACCTCCACCAGACCATAAGGCACTCCACGCAGCTGATGTTTGTTTATACTTCTCCGCTGGTGTGTGCGTCGAGCCAACGTGTGTGTGTGTGTGTGTGTGTGTGTGTGTGTGTGTGTGTGTGTGTGTGTGTGTGTGTGTGTGTGTGTGTGTGTGTGTGTGTGTGTGTGTGTGTGTGTGTGTGGTAGAGCGAGGAAGAAGTGAGAGAGTGACGGCGTTTTTCTTCGGAGTGAGTAGCGACTCTAACGTTATAGTGAGAGAACCAAAGTGTCTCCCCTGTTCTTTCTGAACATGGTGGGAAATCTGGAGCAGGAGAAGTTAACCCTCTCCTTGATTTCATGTTGTTTATGGAGAAGGAAAACCAGGAAATGAGTCGAGAAATTGCAACGCTACCAAGTGATGTGTATTTTTTCGAGAGGTGCATCAAAGAGTGTAGCCGTAACGTTGTGCTGCAGCTTGCAATGGAACAGTCTGTTGAGTGCAGCTCCGCCATCTTGGACTGAATGCAACACAATGTTCTATTGAGTTTCTCCTCTTGTTGCTTCTATACTCTTTGGTTACATGTCGGGCGGGATGCAACGTAAACAAAATATCGCGTAATTATCGCGAAACTTCCGGTATAATATCGCGCAACGTGATATCGCGATAACGATATTGAGTCGATATATTGTGCACCCTTACTCTAGATCAGTCAGGTTTCTGGGCTGTCGCTGAGAAACACGGAGTTTGAGCTCCCTCCAAAGATTCTCAATAGACCTTTTTCACGGCAGACATGTTGACGTGTCATAGTAGGAAAAGCACAGGTGTATTCAAAACCATTACTGATGGCTGCATTCCACTTAGGAGAGGTCCTGGTATTAAACCATTACTGATGGCTGCATTCCACTTAGGAGAGGTCCTGGTATTGTGCATGCTGACTCACTGACATAGCTTCCTGGGACACTTGATGGAACTGAGCCATCATTAAGGTTATCAATTTCAGCTGTGCTTTTCCTACTATGACAAGTCAAAATGTCTGCTGTGAAAAAGGTCCATTGGGTTTAGGTCTGGAGACTGGCTAGGCCACGCCAGAACCTTGATATGCTTCTTACAGAGCCACTCCTTGGTTATCCTGGCTGTGTGCTTCGGCTCATTGCCATGTTGGAAGACCCAGCCTCGACCCATCTTCAATGCTCTAACTGAGGGAAAGAGGTTGTTCCCCAAAATCTCCCAATACATGGCCCCGGTCATCCTCTCCTTAATACAGTGCAGTCGCCCTGTCCCATGTGCAGAAAAACACCCCCAAAGCATGATGCTACCACCCCCATGCTTCACAGTAGGGATGGTGTTCTTGGGATGGTACTCATCATTCTTCTTCCTCCAAACAGGGTTAGTGGAATTATGACCAAAAAGTTCTATTTTGGTCTCATCTGACCACATGACTTTCTCCCATGACTCCTCTGGATCATCCAGATGGTCATTGGCAAACTTAAGACGGGACTTGCCATGTGCTGGTTTAAGCAGGGGAACCTTCCGTGCCATGAATGATTTCAAACCAAGACGTCTTAGTGTATTACCAACAGTAACCTTGGAAACGGTGGTCCCAGCTCTTTTCAGGTCATTGACCAGCTCCTCCCGTGTGGTTCTGGGCTGATTTCTCACCTTTCTTAGGATCATTGAGACCCCACGAGGTGAGATCTTGCATGGAGCCCCAGTCCGTGGGAGATTGACAGTCATGTTTAGCTTCTTCCATTTTCTAATGATTGCTCCAACAATGGACCTTTTCTCACCAAGCTGCTTGGCAATTTCCCCGTAGCCCTTTCCAGCCTTGTGGAGGTGTACAATTTTGTCTCTAGTGTCTTTGGACAGCTATTTGGTCTTGGCCATGTTAGTAGTTGGATTCTTACTGACTGTATGGGGTGGACAGGTGTCTTTATGCAGCTAACGACCTCAAACAGGTGCATCTAATTTAGGATAATAAATGGAGTGGAGGTGGACATTTTAAAGGCAGACTAACAGGTCTTTGAGGGTCAGAATTCTGGCTGATAGACAGGTGTTGAAATACTTATTTGCAGCTGTATCATACAAATAAATAGTTAAAAAATCATACATTGTGATTTCTGGATTTTTTTTTAGATTATGTCTCTCACAGTGGACATGCACCTACGATGAAAATTTCAGACCCCTCCATGATTTCCAAGTGGGAGAACTTGCAAAATAGCAGGGTGTTCAAATACTTATTTTCCTCACTGTATGTATATATATTATATATTACTATATTGATTTTTTTTAAATTCTGATTTCAAAAGATATTTTTATTGAGTTTTGGACACAAAGTAAAGCATTATTGGCATTGAATTGTTAATAATTAGGCCTACAGACATATTCATATTAATATTATATTATATGCTGGGAGACTTTACCTGAAGATGTGACCCTCAATAGATGTGTTTTCCTATCAGGACCCATCAGAAACCAGAGTCTCCTGATCCTGAACCTGAACCCAGCTGTGTGTCCTTTAAAAGTGACTGGTCAAATGATCGCGCCATTAACTTTAAAGGAGAGCAACCCTCTGCTGAAAAAAGGTAAACTGTTAATTTTATAATATTACTGATTCATGTTTTAGCTTGTATATATCCAGAGACGTTTTTTGGAGTTTATTTTCAGCATCTTTCTTCTTCACATCCATTTATATTCTCACATCTGAAAGTTGTCCAGTTAAACCAGTCTTCAACTCTTGACTTTAGGGAAATATTGGATCTGGTTTGGTCCAATATATTCTCTGGTGTTTTAGCTTTTTAACCCAGTTTTTTGTATAGTTTATTGAACTTCTTTGTGTTAATCTTGTTTTAGTTGCTGTTTGTATCTTCAGCAGTTTTTGTGTCTGAATGTTAAAAAATTAATTCCCATCCCTTGTTTGTCTTACTCTCTGTGTAACAGGATCCATCAAAGACCAGACTCTGCTGAACCTGAACCCAGCTGTGTGTCTTTTAAAAGTGACTGGTCAAAATGATCGCCCCATTAACTTTAAAGGAGAGCAGCCCTCTGCTGAAAAGAGGTAAACTGTTAATATTATAATATTGCTGATTAATTTTTCAACATGTATCCAGAGAAGTTTTGAAATTTATTTTCAGCTTTCTTCATCACATATATTTATAATCTCACATCTGAAAGCTGTCCAGTAAGACCAGTCTTCAACTATAGATCTCAATGTAATATTGGACCTGGTTTGGTCTAATATTATCTGGTGTTTTAGCCCCATTAAAAAGCATTTTAAATCTCCCATAGCCATAGGGCAGGCTAAAAGTCATGAATGGCGAAATTCTTCCCAAATTTTCTTTTCCAACTGGGAATACCATCGGGATGGTTGGGATGTGTGCGCCTCAGAGTGCCCCTTCCAGGGTGACTTAATTTGCACATCCCCCCCTGGAGAACCAGCGACCCAGTGTTTGGGATCATTGAGACCCCACGAGGTGAGATCTTGCATGGAGCCCCCAGTCCGTGGGAGATTGACAGTCATGTTTAGCTTCTTCCATTTTCTAATGATTGCTCCAACAATGGACCTTTTCTCACCAAGCTGCTTGGCAATTTCCCCGTAGCCCTTTCCAGCCTTGTGGAGGTGTACAATTTTGTCTCTAGTGTCTTTGGACAGCTATTTGGTCTTGGCCATGTTAGTAGTTGGATTCTTACTGACTGTATGGGGTGGACAGGTGTCTTTATGCAGCTAACGACCTCAAAAAGGTGCATCTAATTTAGGATAATAAATGGAGTGGAGGTGGACATTTTAAAGGCAGACTAACAGGTCTTTGAGGGTCAGAATTCTGGCTGATAGACAGGTGTTGAAATACTTATTTGCAGCTGTATCATACAAATAAATAGTTAAAAAATCATACATTGTGATTTCTGGATTTTTTTTTAGATTATGTCTCTCACAGTGGACATGCACCTACGATGAAAATTTCAGACCCCTCCATGATTTCCAAGTGGGAGAACTTGCAAAATAGCAGGGTGTTCAAATACTTATTTTCCTCACTGTATGTATATATATTATATATTACTATATTGATTTTTTTAAATTCTGATTTCAAAAGATATTTTTATTGAGTTTTGGACACAAAGTAAAGCATTATTGGCATTGAATTGTTAATAATTAGGCCTACAGACATATTCATATTAATATTATATTATATGCTGGGAGACTTTACCTGAAGATGTGACCCTCAATAGATGTGTTTTCCTATCAGGACCCATCAGAAACCAGAGTCTCCTGATCCTGAACCTGAACCCAGCTGTGTGTCCTTTAAAAGTGACTGGTCAAATGATCGCCCCATTAACTTTAAAGGAGAGCAACCCTCTGCTGAAAAAAGGTAAACTGTTAATTTTATAATATTACTGATTCATGTTTTAGCTTGTATATATCCAGAGACGTTTTTGGAGTTTATTTTCAGCATCTTTCTTCTTCACATCCATTTATATTCTCACATCTGAAAGTTGTCCAGTTAAACCAGTCTTCAACTCTTGACTTTAGGGAAATATTGGATCTGGTTTGGTCCAATATATTCTCTGGTGTTTTAGCTTTTTAACCCAGTTTTTTGTATAGTTTATTGAACTTCTTTGTGTTAATCTTGTTTTAGTTGCTGTTTGTATCTTCAGCAGTTTTTGTGTCTGAATGTTAAAAAAATTAATTCCCATCCCTTGTTTGTCTTACTCTCTGTGTAACAGGATCCATCAAAGACCAGACTCTGCTGAACCTGAACCCAGCTGTGTGTCTTTTAAAAGTGACTGGTCAAATGATCGCCCCATTAACTTTAAAGGAGAGCAGCCCTCTGCTGAAAAGAGGTAAACTGTTAATATTATAATATTGCTGATTAATTTTTCAACATGTATCCAGAGAAGTTTTGAAATTTATTTTCAGCTTTCTTCATCACATATATTTATAATCTCACATCTGAAAGCTGTCCAGTAAGACCAGTCTTCAACTATAGATCTCAATGTAATATTGGACCTGGTTTGGTCTAATATTATCTGGTGTTTTAGCCCCATTAAAAAGCATTTTAAATCTCCCATAGCCATAGGGCAGGCTAAAAGTCATGAATGGCGAAATTCTTCCCAAATTTTCTTTTCCAACTGGGAATACCATCGGGATGGTTGGGATGTGTGCGCCTCAGAGTGCCCCTTCCAGGGTGACTTAATTTGCACATCCCCCCCTGGAGAACCAGCGACCCAGTGTTTGGGTCACCTGGGTCAGGACAATATCTGCCATGACAAGACTTCTGCCATTTGAGTCTAGACACTTAAGGCCAAGTTCTGTAAATGCACCAGTGTTAGCCAGACGGCTAATTTTCAACTGTAGTCCTAGTTACCTAGTATGCATGTTTTTTTTATGGTGGGAAGAAACCGGAAACCCACGCAAACACGGGGAGAACATGCAAACTCCACACAGAAAGATTCGAACCCAGAACCTTCTTGCTGTGAGGCAGAAGTGCTAACCACTGAGCCACCGTGCTGCCAACTTGAGTGGGTTCATGACCATAAGTCTCCTGACCCAAATTGGTCAAAACGCAAAATTCTTCCCAAATGTTGGATGTGGGTTTGCCAGTTGGATGTCAGATCAGAAGTTATAAAGGGGAAGCAAAAAAAAGGGAACCACCATCCAACAGTATCCTCAGTCCAGGTCAGCAGTTCTCCCCGACTACAAACAGGCCATCTAAGCTCTGCATCCCCCTCCTGAGTCGGCTGATGGTTTGCCAAAATCATTTTGAGGCCAAAAGAAGGATTTTCACCGTTGACCTCCCAATCTTCTTCTACCTACAAATGTTTGTTTTAGGGGTGTGCAAAAAAATTTATTCACAAACATCAACTTGTCAACCATAACTCTAAATGCTATGTTGAGGGGCTGGAGGCCAAAACTCATCTATGAAAAAACAGAATGAAATGCTTTTGTTCACTCTGAGTCTCGCATGTTGCACTCGCTGCAGATTCAAGCTCTACCGATTCAAAATTGATTCATAGAATTCCAAAAATCGATTCATATTTTTTATTTAAAAAACAAATGAATTTTTAGGGCCCGAGCACTGACAGCGGCGAAGGCCCTATTGAAACTGAAGGAATTATTATTTTTATTTTTTTAATTGTATGTTTACTGCAATCACATGGGAAAAGTAACTGTATTTACATACTGTGAATCGTTTTTTTAATCGAGAATCGTGTTTAAATCAAACCGATTTTGAATTGAATATTGATTCCTAAAAATCAATATTGAATCGTGAGATTTTCTGAATCGTGCACCCTTATTTTGTTTCCATGACCAGAGAAGCTGCAGACCGGCTGGCATCATGATACCATTCTGCTGCTTCAGAAGTCCTATAGACCAACCATGTTGTAGCCCTTGTTTACTTCGTAGTTCTTTCTGTTCATTCACAGCAGTACCACCAACACTGTAATGTCAGGGGAAACCATCTGATTCTATGTCATAATCAACACTTTAAGGCGAGACACTACAGGTGAATAGAGTAAAAATTTAAAACAATCGATACAACCATGAAACCTCCTCAGCTGATTATAAGTATATGAAAAAAATGTAGTTTAGTTATGCAAATTAGGCATTATCTCATTAAATATGCGCCATTTTGCATATATTTTCGGTAGATACATCTGAACATATGATAAAGTCAGGTGCAAAATTATTTTTTCATTTTGTTTACACACAAGATGAAAAAAAAATTTCAGAGGAATTTCAAGATATCTGCTTTCATTACCTAGGAAATCAAAATATACTGTCCATAGCCTTACAAAATCGATTTTTGCCATATTTATTTGATTAAAATGTCACATAAATCAGGCCAGGAATGATGTATTAACAAATCCCTCTGAAATTATCTTCAGAATACTGCTAAATGTATAACTGGAAAGTTTGGTGTACATTGGTGCTACATTGGCTGAGATGTTTATACTGTTAAAAAGTTAGTTAAAAGGGGAATTTAATATATTTCAATTGGAAAAAAATGCTCAAAAACCAAGGCTCCAGACTGCGACCAAATTTGAGAGTGTGCGACTGAATTTTACATCCAGTCGCACATGTGCGACCAGCAAATTTGCCCCCGTTTTTTACACGTTAAATGTCGAAATGTAGGTACCTGAGCGCGTAAGCACAAGCTTATCTGTCCTCTCTGAAAATTGACAGAGAGCGGTGCTCCGACACAAACACACACACGCAGAGGTGCGATCGGCACAAACTACGTCGGCTGTTTTGTTGAAGTCACAGCGAGTGATGCCGATAAAGTGGTTTCAAGTATGGTTACAGTTTTTAAAAACTTCACACAGACAGCTTATGCTGCGATATAATATTAAAAACAGTCACGGTGCTGTTGACGTTACACTTCCTCTGAGACAAGCAGCAGGCTCAACGGTGTGCAACTGTGCCCTGGTGACTGACTGACAGGCTGAGGTTGTAAGGCAAGGCAACTTTATTTCTACAGCACCTTTCACCTTTCAGCAATAAGGCAACTCAAAGTGCTTTACATGAAACATTAAAGAGCAATTGAAAACTGTCATGATGAAAATACAACAGGCTATACAAGTTACAGTGAGTAAGAAATGAATAATTATTCAATTTAATAGGTTGTAGGGATGGGTTTGGGAGGAGAGAGGGAGGGGTTTTATTTTTATTTTTGTTTAATTTCTTTAGAGTGTAACATGTTCTAATAAAATAACATAATGTTCTAACTACATAGGATAAATAGGTTTGGAATTATTTTTACAACTGAAATAATTGTTTTGTAATTACAGAGGGAAAGTACCGAAAAAATGTACCGTTATAATTTCAGGTATCTGTACCAATATTGGTTCAGATGCGAAAGGTACCCAACCCTAAGGGTGGTAGCCTAAACAATACATGTTTAATTTTAAGGTGAATTCATTGTAGTTGTAGACCAGAGTTGGTATATTTTTTAAATATTTTGTTTGTCATGACAGCAATGGTGCCTTCTATGTTGAATCTTCAAAAGTGACACTGAATTTGAAACAGCACATTGCAATTTCTGCATCTATTATCAAAGTATTTATTAGTAATACAGTGGAAATTACTAGAAATGTGAAATTTTCAGTAGGGGGCCACTGGGCTCCTAGAGAAAAAAAGTTAGTCTGGAGCCCTGAAAACAGAATAAATGCCAAGGTTCTTAATGATAATAATATAGAATATTTCAAGCTCATGAAATTAGATTATTTAATAATGTTAGTTATTAATAGTATTAAGTAAACGAGTTACTGCAGTAACTCAATGAATTAACATTGGAGTATCATGCACAAAGTTGCCAACAAAACCCACGCTAGACAGTTGTATGGACACAGAAAAAGACCAACAGTAGATGTCACAGCTTTCTAAAGTCTAATTGTCCATTCCTGCACCATATGTAGGCTATTTTAGCTGTGCTTAGACTCTTGCTGAGCATATCAGTTTCTCTCATTGAATTGACACATCTCAACTGTGCTCTGAAGCCCCAACTTCTCCATAACAGAAAGCATGGCAGAGGCACCTTCATCGAAGGTGGAGATGGCCATACTTGCTGCTGCCTCAAGCTTGCTTTCCCCACAAAACAGTCCCCTCAGTCAGCCGATGGAGAAGCTAACTAACCAGTCTCCCATCAGCACTGGTTCATAACAACACAACAGAACAAAACAAATTATGAATCATACAAAAGATCAATATTTAGAACATTGCATAAAGCAAACAAAGTAGACTAAATTGTTATTTGACATAGTATCTGCACACAGTCAGAGATACGAAGAAGAGACGGATCCTGACTAAATACAGGCTCAGTGACCACCAACTGGGTCAGACAGACAGGTCAGAGAGAGAGACAGGCTCAGTGACCACCAACTGGGTCAGACAGACAGGGCAGAGAGAGAGAGACAGGCTCAGTGACCACCAACTGGGTCATACAGACAGGGCAGAGAGAGAGAGACAGGCTCAGTGACCACCAACTGGGTCAGACAGACAGGTCAGAGAGAGACAGGCTCAGTGACCACCAACTGGGTCAGACAGAGATTCACTTCCTCCTCCACTGGGAAAGACTATCTTCACTGAGAGATTAACACCTTGGAAAAATAGCCCAAAAAATAAAACTTCCCAAAGTTAACCCCAGAAGAGAAGCTGGTAGTTCTCCTAGGAGAAGGGACAGCAGCTCTACTGACAGCTGAATATGGATCTGCCTGCCACAGCCTGAGGGACTCACAACCACTTTAGGATCCCAAAATTATAGATTTGTTTAGTATTTTATAGTAATTATATTATACAAAAACTGTAACTGTTGTGTAATGTAATTTTTTTGTAATATAGTTGTATCGCGATCAGTAAAGTATATACGTGACATCTATATATTTAATATATGACATGTATGCTATGACTTTCTGTAAACTGCTTGGAGAGAGAGAGAGAACCTCCGCTGCCTGAACACTCCTGTTTTCTGAACGACAGTTTAAACATCAACGTACTATGTGAAGGTATTTCATCATCTGCTGTCTTAGTGTGTAATCCCCTGTGTCTTCTTGCTAATAACAACTGTTTTTGTCTTCTCTGAAATGATTTTGGACCGTTTTCGAAGCACTTCTTTCGACATTCTGAACTACCGCGGAAATGTCAGAGCACGTCACGTGACCATCCTGAAGGAATCACGTCAGAAATTGGCATCAGCCAATGAGATTGCGCATTTAGAGTTAAATCCCCCATTTACTTTCACGATTGGTTGCTGATGAAAAGGAAATTACCATATTTGGATCCGACAGCATTGTAGAGGAGAGAGAGAGCTTTCCAACAGTATATGTGATGACAGGGTGCAGACAACGATCGCGGAGCAGCGGGATGATTTAGAACGCCAACTTTTGTTGAATTTAGGTGAAATCTAAACACGCCAACAGACAAAGTATAGTAAAATAAAGACCTAAATGTGTATTTTTGACTTTTTTTCACCACAAGTCTGAAAGAATAAATGTTATTGAAGACAAATAGCCCAAAATCTCAAAATTGACCATTGAAAAAAAAAAAACGATGTTTTTGCCTGCCGTGTCTCGCCTTAAGCCACAGGACCTTTATCTTGTGTTTGTCTCTGTGTGGACAGACATAATGTGATCTAATTCTTCCTGATTCCTCCACAGAGTGAACCAGGAGAGCTCAGAGGTTCCCAGTGGTCAGTCTGCCCAGCAGCATCAAACACACCTGGACTCCATATTTATGGTCTGTACATGTACAACTACATTTACATCTATTCTGTTCACAATCCTCTCCATGCTGCACTTTTCAGACCAGAGGATTGTCAGTCTGTCCAACATGGATCTGTTGTTTGCTTCCATGATTTTCGTTTGATTTGTCATTCATAAAATCTTCTGTTCCAGCTGCTAGAAGAGAACATTGTCACTTTTGTGAAGAACGAGCTGAAGAAGATCCAGAAGGTTCTGAGTCCAGATTACCCAGAATGCTCAGAGAGTCAGAGGGAGGATGAGGATGAAGAGCAGAGGAGGAGCAGAGAGGCATTTATGAAGATCACACTGCACTTCCTGAGGAGAATGAAGCAGGGACGAGCTGGCTGACCGTCTGCAGAGCAGTAAGAGGATTTCTCTAAAGATTTAACTTGATGAACTAATGGGATGTTTATTAATGTCTCCAGAGAAGGGTCAAAGGATGTTCATGTTTCTTTATAAATCACTTACTGATCTTCTTTGTTCTGTATTCATTCAGGAAGTCATTCTGGAGTTTGTAAGCGTGACCACAAATCTAATCTAAACAAAAAGTTCCAGTGTGTGTTTGAGGGGATTGCTAAAGCAGGAAACCAAACCGATCTGAATCAGATGTTCACAGAGATCTACATCATAAAGGGAGGGACTGCAGAGGTCAATGCTGAACATGAGGTCAGACAGATTGAAACAGCATCCAGGAAACCAGACAGACCAGAAACAACAATCAGTCGAGAAGACATCTTTAAAACCCGACCTGGAAGACATGAACCAATCAGAACAGTGCTGACAAAGGGAGTGGCTGGCATCGGGAAAACAGTCTTAACACAGAAGTTCACTCTGGACTGGGCTGAAGGCAAAGCCAACCAGGACATCCAGTTCACATTTCCATTCACCTTCAGAGAGCTGAATGTGCTGAAAGAGGAAAAGTTCAGCTTGGTGGAACTTGTTGATTACTTCTTTAGTGAAACCAAAGAAGCAGGAATCAGCAGGTTTGAAGAGTTCCCGGTTGTGTTCATCTTTGACGGTCTGGATGAGTGTCGACTTCCTCTGGACTTCGACAACACTAAAATCCTGACTGATCTTACGAAGTCCACCTCAGTGGATGTGCTGTTGATAAACCTCATCAGGGGGAATCTGCTTCCCTCTGCTCGCCTCTGGATAACCACACGACCTGCAGCAGCCAATCAGATCCCTCCTGGGTGTGTTGACATGGTGACAGAGGTCAGAGGGTTCACTGACCCACAGAAGGAGGAGTACTTCAGGAGGAGATTCACAGATGAGGAGCAGGCCAGCAGAATCATCTCCCACATCAAGACATCACGAAGCCTCTACATCATGTGTCACATCCCAGTCTTCTGCTGGATCACTGCTACAGTTCTAGAGGACGTGTTGAAGACCAGAGAGGGAGGAGAGCTGCCTAAGACCTTGACTGAGATGTACAGCCACTTCCTGGTGGTTCAGTCCAAAGTGAAGAAAGTCAAGTATGATGGAGGAGCTGAGACAGATCCACACTGGAGTCCAGAGAGCAGGAAGATGATCCTGTCTCTGGGAAAACTGGCTTTTGAGCAGCTGCTTAAAGGCAACCTGATCTTCTATGAATCAGACCTGACAGAGTGTGGCTTCGACATCACAGCAGCCTCAGTGTGCTCAGGAGTGTTCACACAGATCTTTAAAGAGGAGAGAGGACTGTACCAGGACAAGGTGTTCTGCTTTGTCCATCTGAGTGTTCAGGAGTTTCTGGCTGCTCTTCATGTCCATCTGACCTTCACCAACTCTAGAGTCAACCTGCTGTCAGAAGAAGAAACAACATCGTGGTGGTCTGAAGTGTTGAAAAACAAATCAAAACACAAAACAAAAACAGGTTTCTACCCGAGTGCTGTGGACGAGGCATTACAGAGTCCAAATGGACACCTGGACTTGTTCCTCCGCTTCCTCCTGGGTCTTTCACTGCAGACCAATCAGAATATCCTACGAGGTCTGCTGACACAGACAGGAAGTAGCTCAGAGACCAATCAGGAAACAGTGGAGTACATCAAGAAGAAGATCAATGAGAATCTGTCAACAGAGAGAAGCATCAATCTGTTCCACTGTCTGAATGAACTGAATGATCGTTCTTTAGTGGAGCAGATCCAACGGTACCTGAGATCAGGAAGTCTCTCCACAGATAAACTGTCTCCTGCTCAGTGGTCAGCTCTGGTCTTCATCTTACTGTCATCAGAAGAAGATCTGGACGTGTTTGACCTGAAGAAATACTCTGCTTCAGAAGATGCTCTTCTGAGGCTGCTGCCAGTGGTTAAAGCCTCGAACAAAGCTCTGTAAGTGGGATTTATTCATCATTAAATACTCTGATATCTTTCAACAGGAGTTGATCATAAATAATAATATTGTTTGTTTCCTATTGTCTCTCCAGACTGAGTGGCTGTAACCTGTCAGAGAGAAGCTGTGAAGCTCTGTCCTCAGTTCTCAGCTCCCAGTCCTCTAGTCTGAGAGAGTTGGACCTGAGTAACAATGACCTGCAGGATTCAGGAGGGAAGCTGATCTCTGTTGGACTGAAGAGTCCACACTGCACACTGGAGACTCTCAGGTCAGATCAAGAACAATAATCTTTGAAAACACAGTATTGAAAAATACTTTGGAAACATTCAAAAAAGTGAATGTTTCCAAAGTATTTTATTCTGATTTAGAATCACTTCATAAATAATTAAATATGAACTGTGGCTGATACTTTGATTACTGGATGTTTGTTTATTCCTGATTATACAACAAGTAGATCCAACCAGACAATCTGATTGGTCAACTAGACATTTAGAACGTACTCAAATCAGCATGACAGCACACCCAGAGCCATTTGAGCACACATGGTGCATCACATAAAATGTATTTCCATGGCAACATTGTAACTTCCAGGGCTGAATAAAAAATACAGTGACGTTAGCCAACAACATTGATACAATGGATTGTTTTGTTAATAAAGGTCCAATATGTAATATATTTACTGTAATAAATAAAAAAAAATGACCCCAATGCGTCATCAGATATTAAGGAAACATGCTAAGTTGAAATACTATCTTTACTGACAACAATGCTAATAAGGAGTATTTTCTCCTTTTGAAAATTCCGTTCCGTGACGCAATTTCTGTTTGTGTTTTGGCCTGTGTGTTGTTATCAACTGCCCAGTTTGACAGCCAGGCCGGGTTGCCAGATATACCTGTGAAAACGTAAACCCAGTGTGCTACAGCTGTAACGTTAGTACAGCCATGAAAGCAGCAAACAAAGGTACGGGATCAACGGAGATAGATTCTACCAGACATAAAAAAGCATGTTTTTAACAGTTGCGTGACCAGAGACGTAACAAACTCTGGGTAAAAAATGGAGATGTATTTGAAAGATGGAGACAGCTTAGAGCCCAAAAGGATGCTGAGTTGGCTAATTTCCTCCTAAACAGGTAAGCATTAGCGTCAGGCTAATTTATCATGGCTACAAGGGACGGGCATTTTATGTCATTTCAACATTGGTGTAGCTACTCACATTGAATTATATAGCTAGTACCCAAGTTGGTTACTCGCAAAAACAATTGAAACACAGCCAGTAAAGTGATCCCGACTGGTCCTGGCTTACACCGCCATGCTAACCCTGCTAACCCAGCTAACTGCTAACGTTACCGGTGGACCAGGCAAGCGGGCCACAGCTGTTTACAACATGTAGCCTGTTCAGCGGCCGTAGCCGACAACGGTAAGTTATTTTAAGCAGAGAGAGGGGGCTGTAAATCGAGAAGAGAGGACCGTGAGTTTGCAGTGTTTAGCGACCGTAATTCTAAGACGCTGAGCTGTGGAGTAATGTCTGGCTATGTGAGACAAGCATCTAGCAAATTTGTTGTGGATGCTCTCGTCTCAGCCTGGCAACCTCCGTGAACTTCGAGTCTGGGGAGGAGGGGGGTGGGGGGAGACGACTCTCTCCAGTATTTTAAATTTGTACTGCAGTAACTATTTGAAACACTAGCTGTCAGTATTACATATTGCACCTTTAATTTGGATTTATATGGAGGACTTAGTTTTGATGAATGGTTGGAAGAGGATGAGAAGTGAATCATTTGATGAAACAACATTTTTACACTCTGGAGTTAACGGTTACTGGAATAGTTTGGATCACATCAGCTGTTTGGCTCACATCAGCTGTTTGGCTCACATCAGCTGTTGGGATCACAACAACAACTGACATGTCAGTTATGAAGTTTGTGGACGTATAGTAGCTATACATGAAAATATATTTTTTTCAGTAGATATTTTAGTTATAACCAGATTACGTTAGCCAAGCATAGGGCTGGGCGATAAAACAATAACGATATGTCTCGCAATAGACACATAATCAATATCAATAAAAAATGTGTTCGATAATTTCTTTTTCTTCGTCGGAGGAAACCATGGATGCATTAAGAGGTTGCGAATCAAGTTTGGGTGCATGAACAAAGACCCTCACTCTCTAGTAACCTAGCAACGTAGGGGAGTGACACTCTAACACCCATTCATGTAACAGTATCACGTTTGGTTGTGACATATCGTTGTCTCGTGTTGGATTCTTCAATAACCGAACCGGCGTGGAGTGATAAGTGGAAAATGAGTGCCGCAGCGATCGAGGAAATTGTTGTTGTTTTTTGGATTTTAGAAGTCTGACTGTAGTCAGACCAATGTCGTCTGCAAGTTATGCAAGACCATCGTCCCCACCGCCAACTTGTTTTACAACCTAAGACGTGCTCAGCCTTTGGAGCTGAAACACAGCACAAGCAGCAGACCACCACGGAGAGGTACTCTGCATCAGTGCCTTACTAAATGGTACAAAGAAATAATGTATCATATCATATAGCCAAAGAGATGCTGAGCACTGTCGAGAAGCCAGGTTACTGTTGGTTTTCTCCTGGTCCTTATTTTAAATGCGTCATAAAAAATATCAATTATCAATATTGACCCATATGAAACACTTATATCGTGATACAGTTTTCAGCCATATCGCCCAGCCCTTGTCAAGCAGTTTTGTGTTTTTATGTGCAGTAGTTATTACATTTTGGACAAAGCTCGACACAACAGTCACTTTGTGTCGAGCTCCAAGAATCACCAGGCGCTCTACACATGAATTCCAGCATAGAGAACATTGTTCGTTTGTGTTCACAAACTCTTTTTGACTGGCGAGATGGCAGCGACCGGAAAAACCAACTGCTAAAGTGAGTTGTTCAAAACCTTTCTTTTTAGTAAAATCTGTGCACACAAACAATGTTGTCAATGCTGAGTTTATGTGTAGAGCCCCTGGTGGCACATGAAGCAAAGTTTCATGTTGTGTTGAGCCTTCTTAGTGTTTTAAAAATAGTGATTTTGATGCGATCATAGTAGTACCCCTAGCTCTCCCATTCAAAAGGCCATTTGACCGAAAAACGAGAATATGGTAAATCTTAAAAGTGGCGCTTCCATCCTAATTATGCTTTAAATGAAAGTTTGACTTGGGTACATTCACAAAAAACCCAAGGTTGCATTTTGGCGAGAGTTACGCTTCATATTATCACTTCAGTCATGCTTACGAACCTCGGCGGCAGCGCCTCAGTCACATCACTGTCACAATAATGATGTTAAATCAAACCCTCTCGTGTAATATTGCTTAATTCAGTCACAATTAGTTAACATGTTTACATCTTGTGTAGAGCAGCAGATTTTTAAACATGCTAAAAAGGGATTTCATATACTGTATCACTAAAAGTCCAGACTCAACATATAAACACAATCGTTATTTGTCTTCTTATGTGATATTTCTCTAAACTTTAAGCTTTATTAAATTTAAACCCCCCCTTCTCACGTCAGGATTTAAAATGTAACAATTCGGAAATCTTTGAATGTTTCCAAAGCATTTTGTTCTTATGTATATGTCGTAAAGCACGAAGTAAGAACCATGGCTGAGATTGAGAACCTAATTTTTTTTAAATCTTATGTGAATTTGAATACTTGATGTCTTTTTACTCTTAATTCAGTCACAATTAGTTATGTTTCCAACTTGTTTAGAATAAAATAGCAAGAATGTTAACAAGGGATTTGATATTCTCTATCACCAAAAGTCCAGACTTAACATTTAAACACAAATGTTATGTCTTCTTCATTACTGCCCCTCCAACAAAGCTCTGTAAGTGTGATTTATTCATCAATAAATACTCTTTCAACAGGAGTTAAATATAACTTAACTTATATAACTATAACTTGTTTCCATCCTGTTGTCTCTCCAGACTGAGTGGATGTAATCTGTCAGAGAGAAGCTGTGAAGCTCTGTCCTCAGTTCTCAGCTCCCAGTCCTCTAGTCTGAGAGAGCTGGACCTGAGTAACAACAACCTGCAGGATTCAGGAGGGAAGATGATCTCTGTTGGACTGAAGAGTCCATATTGCTCACTAGAGACTCTCAGGTCAGGATTCATTAACCCATTCAACTGATGACCATTTAAACTCTGATTAGCTTTAGTTGATAAAACAGCTAATGTATAGCTTTGTATCTCTTGATACGATAAACTTAGTAGTAACTTAGTAGGCATAGGTTATTAATTATTAATTTCTAGACTAGATTTTTCATTGTTTACTTTTGTTGTTAAATAATTAAATACCACAGATGATTTTAAAGGTGTATTCTAAATCTGGAGCAAAATGTACCTGGACAACAATCAAACATAAAACAAACACATGGCTCCATGTGTTCACGGAGGGTTCCTGTGTGTTGTTCTGTGTGTTTTTCAGTCTGTCAGGCTGTCTGATCTCCGATGAAGGCTGTTCCTCACTAGTCTCAGCGCTGAGCTCCAACCCCTCCCATCTGAGAAAGCTGGACCTGAGCTACAACCATCCAGGAGCCTCAGGAGTGAAGTTACTGTCAGCAGGACGGGAGGATCCTCTCTGGAGACTGGACACTCTCAGGTACAAATACTGATAAACAACAAGGAGATATCTGTGTAGGACGTTTTAAAGGAGAACATCTCCAAGAACTAAAATGATAACTCCCTTTTGTTAAATGTCCTATGACATGCTGCTTTTTGGATGCTTTTATATAGGCCTTAGTGGTCCCCTAATACTGTATCTGAAGTCTCCTTTATATAGACCTTAGTGGTCCCCTAATACTGTATCTGAATTCTCTTTTTATATAGACCTTAGTGGTCTCCTAATACTGTATCTGAAGTCTCTTTTATATAGACCTTAGTGGTCCCCTAATACTGTATCTGAATTCTCTTTTATATAGACCTTAGTGGTCCCCTAATACTGTATCTGAAGTCTCTTTTATATAGACCTTAGTGGTCCCCTAATACTGTATCTGAAGTCTCTTTTATATAGGCCTTAGTGGTCCTCTAATACTGTATCTGAAGTCTCTTTCCCGAAATTCAGCCTTGGTGCAGAATTACAGCCACTAGGGCCAGTACCACAATGAGCTTTCCTTAGGACGTTCCATTTCTGTGTCTGTAGCTTTAAATGCTATTGAGGAGGTGGTAGGGTTAGCAAGGTGGAGGGTGGGGGTGTGGCCTTGACCAACTGCCATGCTTTGCACGTTTGAAAGCCATGATGTCTCTTTCTCATGAGCGGGCCAAATTCTCCGGGCGGGCAAAGCAGAAAAAGGGGAGGTAACCTTTCCCCTTATGACGTCCTAAAGGGATGATTCCAGATTGGCCCATCTGAGCTTTCATTTTCTCAAAGGCAGAGCAGGATACCCAGGGCTCGGGTTTACACCTATCACCATTTCTAGCCACTGGGGGCAGGCTGGGGAAATGCATATTAATGTTAAAAAACCTCTTAAAGTGACATTTTCATGCCATTGGACCTTTAATAATTGATTTAGTTTGGACACATCTCTGAATGTTAAATGAACTGTCCATGGTTTGAATAAATGTCCTTTTTTTTCCCTCTTTCCCGGGATCAAATCAGTTTCAACTCGACAGAGAAAAGTCCAGGACAGGTTTAGCCTAGCTTAGCACAAATCAGTCTGCTTTCTATGCTGTGAGAAGTGTGTGGAGCATTAATCTACTCTTTCGGCAGACTAGTTAGCTAGAGGTTTAAAATGTCACTTGCCGGTGCTGCATGACTCATGTGATCGATCAGAGACGTACACTGACGTCTGGACCAGTTATTGTACAAAGTTCCTCTTGTGCTGGGAGAGTACCGACTCTAAGTTCAAAAAGTCTCTCAAAACACTCTTTCCTAGTCCCTGCAGTGCAAACACAATATATATGTGTGTGTGTGTGAGTGATGTAATGTTGATGTTTGTAAATGATAGTGTGGCAGTGGCGCAGGCAGCCGTAATCCTGTTCGCACTGTGCCTAAATGTTTTTCTACGAGACATTCATCTAATGATAACAATGTGTAAATGCACACATAGGGCCTTATTTTAACGATCTAAGCGCACGGCGTGAAGTGCCTGGCGCAGGTGCTTTTAAGGCGCGTCCAAATCCACTTTTGCTAGTTTGACGGCGGAAAAAAGTGTCCGTGCTCCGGCCGCATGGTTCAAAAGGGTTGTACTTAGCGTCATCTCCCATTCCCTTTAAAAGCCAGGCACGTTTGGACCTTGGAGCATTGCTATTATGATGGAGGATTTGCACTGTAATATTTTTATTTGTAATCTTCTGCATGTGTGTGTAACAAGCATAGTGTACGTGCTGTGCACTAGCCTAGGAGCATTTTACTAATGCTCTGTTAAAATAACAATGAAATGCTGCGTTATTGACTTTAGACCAGGTTTCTGTTGGTCAATGGCGCGACCACTTCCCGCTGCCTCAAGATAGCAATATGTCCAGAATGCACCTGAACACACCTCCCTGTAAGACCAGCACGCCCAGAATGCACCTGAACACCTCCCTGTAAGACCAACACGCCCATGGGCCATAGATGGGCGCAGGTGCATTTGCTATTTAAACGACGTGGGCGCTGGACGGGAAACTGACAACTGCGTCGTAGTGCTGGGCGGTATACAGGTTTGTACTGTATACCGGTATTAATTTCCCGTATGATATGAATTTTTCATACACCGTAATACCGGTGAATTGCCGCAGAAAGCGCTACGGCCGAAGAAATCTGCGAGTGAATTGAGAACGGGAGCCCTGTTAACTGCGTACCATTCTCACTCATGGTAGTAACTTTATATCACAACAATTAATAACCCACAACTAACTCTCTTTAACAGGATAAAACATCATAGCACAAAACTATGTGTGACTTAAACTATTTCTAACACTAATAATTTTACATTTACAAATTTACTCCACCGAACAGCATGCTGGGTAACATTATAGCTGCAAGCTAGCTAGGTAGCATTACAGTCTGTTAAGCTGGGAGAGGCTCCGGTCACTACTGCACATTCAAAAACAGAGAAGAGAGTTAGAGGATGAAGAAAGACCGGAGATACACCAGAACAACTTGTGCTCAAGAGAGGAGCCGTCTGTTGTTCCCACGTTTTTTGTTTCTAAAAAATCTGACTTAATTTAGCCAATGTTGTTGCCCGTCGCTAAACATTACTTGGTTTCACTAAAATTACTTGGCTGTGCTAACGTTAAAGACATGTCACTTCAAGCATGCAGCGGAGCAACCTTCTGAACGCGATAACAATCCACCTAGGGTCCCGCTACAGACCGTTGAGAAAAACAAGTTCAGAGCAAGATTAAAACTCTGGATTTAAGATGTCTTGCCTCGCTGAAATACGTCCGCCAACATACTAACATTATTCAAACACCGAAGGAGGCTACATTTCTACAACAACCTAACTTACCTGTGGACAAGGTAGCGTTCATACAACTATCTTAGAACTATTTCGTTTTGAAAGGTAAACAATGTTAAATTTGTTGGTATGTGTATTCATTCGATTTAAGTTTATTTTACTACTTTGCAGTTTGCACAATATAAAAAGTTTAGATTCTGTAATAGTTTCATGCATTCTCCTTCATATAACCTTATTGTATAATGTTGTGGAGCCAAGCAAACCCTTTAGTAATCAAAGCGTTTAGTAAACATGACATTAAAATGTTTTTGTGATATTCTATGTACTCCTGACAGTAAAATAAGCCATTATAAACCTATATAAAGACCCAGTCAAACAAAGAAAGAAAATACCGTGATATACCGTGAAACCGCCAGAGTCTTAAAAAATACTGTGATATACATTGTTGGTCATACCGCCCAGCACTAGTGCGTTGGTCTTAAACTAGCAAAGACACTTGCGTCGGGCTTTGCGCTGCACTGTGCCAAGTGCAAGATCTGCTCTCTGCTATGTTCAGTTATATTTTCCTCATTATTAATACGTTCTTTCACCCACAAACCATCCACTGTTAATCAGAATATTCATTGTTATGACTCGATCTGTAGATCAGAGGTGGGCCATCATATAATATAATTTTCTGATTCTGACAATCTCTTGGCCAGCAGAGAAGGCCTTGCTGGCCAAGAGATTGTCAGAATCAGAAAATTATATTTTATAATTAAAGGCCTATATATTAATTTCTAAAATCAATTTCAATCTATCAATTTCATATGCAAGGTTTCCTGCAGCACTTTGCAGCTTAGGTGGCCGACTAAACAAGACACGCCTGCTGCCTTAACAAAGTATATGAATGATATCCGCTTAGTTTCTCCCTTTCATTCCAAACCAGTCTCCCTTTTCTGCAGAACGCATTAAAAAATAATAATAAAATAAAAACATGCCATGAATTAGAAAATAATCAGTTTTTACAGTCTTTAAATATGAGATATGCCTCCAAATCGTGTGATGCGTCCAAACAACGACATCCCGTGGAGCTTGGTGCGTGGAGGTAGAGAGGTGCGCTCATAAAAGGTAAAACATTTAGAGAAAGACAACCCCGTCAACAATCCCTGATGGGTATTTTTATGAAAGATATAGATTTTCAGCTGAGGGAATTACGTATAAGCTATTTGTTGGCTTCTTGAGCCTTGTGTTGCCAATGCGCACATCGGTTAGAATTATGTTTTTATATTTTTTATTTTCTCTCACGATCGCTTACCACTGCCGCAGTTGCAACTGATAATAGAATGGGCTAAAGCAACGACAGTTTATGGAAAGCTGTGTGAAAGCTGTGTAATTATGGTCAGAGCTCGGTCCTGACTGATGGGGAAGTGATATTGATAAGCGTTGTGATTTACGTATTTACAGCATCTGCTTTTTTTGCCAGCTTTCCTTCCTGCATTTTGCCTGTAAAACCGTGTCTGTGTTCGTCATATTTATGTAGAATTATAGTTTGCTCTTCTTGTTTAAAATATACGGCTCTGGTAGATGTTTGCGATTGGTCGTGCTGTGCAAACACCGCCTCTTTTATGTGAACGTGCGCGCCGCTGGATTGAACTAGTTGATAACCAGCGTCATGACACAGGTTATGCGGGCATGTTGATCTTGATTCGTAGTACAGGCCTTGGTTGTTAAATGTAGTACAGAGCCTGTACTAGTATATCACACAAACAAGCTTCACTAATATTCTCATGACCTGGTCATTATGATATGATAAAGTATGCTAGGAACACACTCTCATGCACATCAAATAGCCTATTATAAGAACAGCTGATTTCTGGATCAGTAAACAGCTTTAGATGGCAGATGGTTGTTGTGCATACTATGAAATAAAATCCTGACTTAGACCTCCTCTAGCTGGAAAGTGTCCTGAGGTAACTTGTGTTACGATTGGACACTTTAAAGGAAATTAAACTGAATTCAATATTTTAATTGATCGACAGCCCAAATATGAATATAAATTAGTAAATTCCAACCCTACATTTGATCAGAACAAAGCTGTGTGGGTGAGTGATGTAATGCCCCCTTCTTCCTTTCAGGGTGGAGCCTGCTGAAGTCAGATATTTGAGACCAGGTCTGAGGAAGTGTAAGTGTGTTTTTAATTTCCTTCATCAAACTGTGATATCACTCATTCAACCCTCTGATGTCATCATCAAAGTGTTGATTAGTTAATAACTGCAGCTGTTATGTCTCGTTCTCTCCGTCAGATTCCTGTGAACTCACACTTGACACAAACACAGTGAACAAAAAACTCAAACTGTCTGACAACAACAGGAAGGTGACACGTGTGAAGGAGGATCAGCCATATCCTGATCATCCAGAGAGGTTTGACTCCTGGTGTCATCAGCTGCTTTGTAGAGATGGTCTGACTGGTCGCTGTTACTGGGAGGTTGAGACGAGAGGAGAGGTTAATATATCAGTGAGTTACAGAGGAATTAGCAGGAGAGGAGAGAGTGAAGACTGTTGGTTTGGACGTAATGATCAGTCCTGGAGTCTGAGCTGCTATAATGGTGGTTACTCTGTCTGTCACAATAACAGCAGGACATCCATCTCCTCCTCCTCTGTCTCTGGTAGAGTAGCAGTGTATGTGGACTGTCCTGCTGGCTCTCTGTCCTTCTACACAGTCTCCTCTGACTCACTGATCCACCTCCACACCTTCAACACCACATTCACTGCACCTCTTTATCCGGGGTTCTGGATCTGCTCTGGTTCCTCAGTGTCTCTGTGTCGTGTGTAGGATGGAGAGTCTCCTCCTGTTTCTCACTGCTGATCAGTTGAGTCTGTACAGGATCACACTTACAGAAATATTTCAGGTTGGGCGCCTGATTAGCTCTCCTGGTAAAGCGAGCACGGATATAGAGGTTTACTCCTCGCGCATTTGACTCAGACCTGCGGCCATTTGTTGCATGTCATTCCCCCTCTCTCTCCCCTTTCAAGTCTAAGCTATCCTATAGAAATAAAGGCCTAAAAAATTCCCCCCAACAAATAAATTCAGATTGTTAGAAACTAATGAAGGAACTTTGTATAAAATCATTCAATATGATTGAACAGATTCTTCGTTAACATTGTAAACTTCTTCCACTTCCAGTCCTTTTAAAGATGGAAGCTGTGATCATGAAATTGCAAAAACTAGTGTGTTAATCAACCGTATGTGTGGGTGTGGTTGTGGTTGGGGGGTGTGCGCAGAGGGGCTTAGTCTGGACCCATTTAAATGAACTTAATGCAATGCAAAACAGCGATTGGCTTGCCCAGCTTGTTAATAGCCAGTGTATGGCTCTGAATAAGAGAAAGTTTAGGGAAGTGGGAGAGAGAGAGAGAGACACAGAGATCTTGTGTCGTATGATCATTAACAAATGAGAGAGAGAGAGAGAGAGAGACACAGACATTGTGTCGTATGATCATTAACGAATGTAAAGGGCCCATGGCATGAAAGTGTCACTTCATGAGTTTTTTTTAACATTAAATGAGTTCCCCCCAGCCTGCCTATGGCCCCCCCCAGTAGCTAGAAATGGTGATAGGTGTAAACCGAGCCTTGGGTATCCTGCTCTGCCTTTGAGAAAATGAAAGCTCAGATGGACAAATCAGGAATCTTCTCCTTGTGAGGTCATAAGGAGCAAGGTTACCTCCCCTTTCTCTGCTTTGCCCGCCCAGAGAATTTGGCCCCCCCATGAGAGAGAGACATCATGGCTTTCAAACACGCAAAGTGGTAGTTGGTCAAGGCCATATGGCTATAAATCAGTAGAATACTCTTCCTACAGAGCTAATTTCATGCACTAACTTGCACTCATTCTCACGCTTAGCAAAGCATTGGTTGTTAACTAAGCAGACTCCCACCAGTGAATTGATGTGCTAAATTACTGTGTTTTTGGTGTGGGATAGGGGGACAATAATGTCTGTAGATTTTTATAACTTTATGTATACATGGATTTCTCGGCAACGTCATCACTGCTTGCGCACGCAACCGGGGGGCAGAAAGCAGACGAGTTTCGTTTAGCTAGTAGTAGTAGCATAGTGTAAGTCCAAATGCCAAGTAGTTGTTGCGTGGTTAACTGTACCAACAGAGCCAGTGCTGGGTGCCTGATGTTTAACATACCTAGGGGGAAGCATGCTTTTGCCAACAAACGGCGGAGGTTATGGCTTCAAGCCATAAGAGGGGCAGATTGGGTTGCAGCTTGTTGTTGTTCAGCTAAGTGATATCTACCTGTCAGGGCTGTGGTACTCGAGTCTGGACCATAGATAGTTAAAGGTCCGGTCTCGAGACAAGTTTAGACTGCTAGCTAAAGCTACGCCGATGTTTTGCTAACGTCAGCTCAACAGCGTTAGCCTAGCCTGCTAGGTAAATATTACGACTGCCTTCAGAGTTTCTTATATCTGCGTCCACGTTGTCAACATAAGACCTGTGGCGTTATTGCTCTTTTTGTACCATAATTTTATTGAATGAAATATTAAGCTTCGCTCCTACGAGATGGGTGGGTTTTATTATGTTACATACAAAGCTAACTGGCTATAGTTAGCCTACACGTACGGTATGCTAGCGGACATTAGCTAACATTGCCAAGACAGCGGCAGTAGAGCTTCGGCGAGCTAACCACGACAGTGTTGTCGCCCTCTCGCCCACAATCAACCTCTGCTGCTAAAAACAGTCGACCTGCAGTGATGTTTTGAAATGGAGACACACATATCGTACCTTTTCCCAGAAATCCCGGCCATTATTTTAAGGCATAAACCAATCATAAGGGTACACTCAGGGGTAACCCTGCTGCTAACAATGGTTATTACATTAGCCTAAAATGATAATTATAGCCATACATATATATATATATATATATATATATATATATATATATATATATATATTAGGGCTGCAACTAACGATTATTTTAATAATCGATTAATCTGTCGATTATTTTTTTCGATTAATCGATGAATCGGATAAAAAAAAAGCATTAATTTACATCAACTCAATACATACATACTTGTTGATTTAGTTAATAGTTGTGTAAAGATAAGTAACCCAAATAGCAGATACAGACAAGACACACAGACACACACACACACACACACACACACACACACACACACACACACACACAGACAGACACGCAGACACACACACTTATTCATTAAATTATTACCATCATTGTAGTAAGTGCAAGTTAAGTTCATTTATACGCCACACACTAATATATTTGTCAACAATAACTGATATGGGACAAGCACATAATACTGTATATACATGACAACAGATCGAAAAATGAATGGGCCAAAAAAGGCGAGTGAATAAAACCGTGTCTTTAGTCTTGCAAACTATACCACCCCTGTTTTATTACTGTTATTACCGAGCTAACGCTAGCTTGTCATGCTAGTCAGCTGGATAACGAGTAAACGGCAGCACCAGAAGAGCTACTGGAGGGACGTTTGTTCCTCACTTCAGAACGGAACAGAAGTAGGATAGTGTAGAGACTTTACCCTGCTGTTGAACTCCCTTCCTCCTCATCAAGGACTCCAACATGTTTACGTTTTAGATGCTGACTCATCACCGTGGTGCGCCCGTGCCATGCCGTGTCGCTTTTGCTTATCTTGTAATTAACACATTTTTGATTTATTTAGTGTGAAATGCTCCCACACCTTGGATGACTTAGGTCGTACTGATTTCTCTGCCTCCGCCGTGTGTTTCAAAACAACATTACGGGTCTCTCCGGTCTCTCTCCGTATTTCCTCTGCCCCCGCTCTGCTCTTTTTTCTTTCGCTCCGCGCTGCTCCGCTCTGCGCTCAACTCAAATTTTTTTTTATCTCCGCGACTAGGTTGCCTAATAGTTGCGTGACACAACGAATCGATAATGAAATTCGTTGCCAACTTTTTTAGTAATCGAATTTTATCGATTTTATCGATTCGTTGTTGCAGCCCTAATATATATATATCACAGTAACACTGCAAAATTAAAGGCCGACAAACAGATCCAACTAAAATCACGTTTTATTGAGTCAGCAATTATATACAAACAATAAAGAAAGCTTAAATACTTAAGGTTGTTGCTGTAGCGTTTGTAAACCGGAAACCCGTGTATTGTATATGTAGTACTGTAAATACTTTGTCTGTATTTTAATGCGCCATCTACCTGCCCAGGGACTGCGGACGGAAATTAGCAATTTGCTACAACCTGGCACAAGACATCTATTAATGTTTTTTTGTGCACTGTCCCTGTTCAAAGAAATAAATTACAATTACAACAATGACAGACAGACAGACATTCCTGCAATTGATAGATGCCGTTTACTTGTCATGTTTTGTTTTGAATTCTGTCTCTTTTCACAATAAAGGCATATTGACTCTTTTCACAATAAAAGCATAAAGTTACTGTGATGTGTTTGTGGTCTTTCTTTTTAACTTTTAACGTCCGTTGACTCCAGGATGGGAGGGAGTGGGGGGGGTGGATCTAATTATTTTAGTGCTTTGTTTAATAACATCCAAACCATAGACTGTATATATTATTAATATGATAGTAATATTTACAGTCTGTGATCCAAACACTTTCTTAAAGTGATGGTTCAGAGTAATTTCACCCTAGGGTCCTTTGCACCATGACCTCGAGCCAAACACCCCCCCAGAAGCTTTTTTCACCTGGGTCGAACATTGGGAGAGTTGGCGTAGAGTAGCGTTATCAGCTGAATAGCTTAGCGCAGGGGCTAATGGATCCGAAGTGTCTCTTAACATTACCCCACTAATAATGCCCGAAATTATACCAAACGTCTACAGTAGTAGGTTATGCACTCATAAAACGATGGATTGTAAAGTTTATAAGTACGCCAGAAGTGTATGTAAATAACACTTGCCTGCTGGCTTCTGCTCTCTGCTGCTGCTGCTGCTTTTACTACCCGGCAGTAAGACTGCTCAGGGCCGTCTACAAATTACTACACCGAAAAGAGATGCAACAAAAATATTTATTAATTTAATGATTAAATAAGGTAATGTCTCCAAACTTACCTCAATTATTACGTGTCTCCTGCTAGTTATATTACAGCACTTACTTTAAAAAATAAGTTAAATTAAAAAATATTTTTGTTGCATCTCTTTTCAGTGTTGTAATTTGTAGACCGCCCTAAGCACTCGTCTCACAGCAGCAACAACAACAGAGAGCAGAAGCCAGCAGGCAAGTGTTATTTACATAAACTTCTGGTGTACTTACAAACTTTACAATCCATCGTTTTATGAGTGCATAACCTATTTGTACTACTGTAGACGTTTGGTATCATTTCGGGCATTATTAGTGGGGTAATGTTAAGAGACACTTTGGATCCATTAGCCCCTGCGCTAAGCTATTCAGCTGATAACGCTAACTCTCCCAATGTTCGACCCAGGTGAAAAAAGCTTCTGGGGGGGGTGTTTGGCTCGAGGTCATGGTGCAAAGGACCCTAGGGTGAAATTACTCCGAACCATCACTTTAATGAGATGCTGCGGATGTTTAAAGGTTGATCAGAACAACTACAAGGAGGGTGCAGTTGCATTATGGGAAATGTAGTTTGGCCGAACTTGAATATCTAGATTAATTTAAAAGAATCTACAAATTTGTATATATTAAATATGTCAAATTAGGAGTATTCAAAGAAAATAAATTCAATTTTATTTTTGATTTTTTTTTTTTTTAGATCAGAGAAGTTGGATTACTAAAAAAAAAGAGTCTGTTAATTTTTTAGTTGTTTACATATTTTATTTCTTCGGTTATAAATGTATTTGTAGTTTTTTAATATTTATCTACAGTACAGGCCAAAAGTTTGGACACACCTTCTCATTCAATGCATTTCCTTTTTATTTTCATGACTATTTACATTGTAGATTCTCACTGAAGGCATCAAAACTATGAATGAACACATATGGAATTATGTACTTAACAAAAAAAGTGTGAAATAACTGAAAACATGTCTTATATTTTAGATTCTTCAAAGTAGCCACCCTTTATTTTTTTATAATTTATTATATTATTAAAAAAATATTAATGAAAAAAAGAAAAAATACCACAATAATTAAATAAAAAAGGCCCGTGTGTAAATGCAGTAATACCCGGATATGGCCACCGGGTGACAGCAACAGGGAACCAGCTGTGTTTTTGTACTAGAGCTACTGAGCTTCTTATGTGAGCAGCAGAACGCTTACACAGCAATATTAAAAAATCAGTTTTGGTGTGCTTTGGCCCCATCTAAAGGCCCCAAAAACTGCAGCTGCACTGTCGTGAAACAGACCGGGTATGAAACTCATTCATAATTCTGTCTGTTCAATGTTTGCTTACTTTATTTATCCAGATACGTAACTTTCTGAAAGATGGATTCATATTTATTATTAAATGTATGGACTATTTATAAATTCGTCATATAATTAAAGCATTTTAGATGCGTAATCATACTAAACTTGTACTGTTTTGAAGTTATTGTCGCCGCTCGCTCCAGCAGATACACAGCACTGGGAGGTCTTCTATTCAGTCATTTCTAAAGGAAGGGCTGTATAGACACCATATTCCTGAATTGTGCTGTAATTGGAAACTGCATGTAATGCCATATTAGATCTGAACTATACTATTCTTAGACACTAATTATTAATTATAACAAATTCACAACTTTATGTTCGGACACTTTTATTTTGAAATTACTTCTTCAGAGCATGATTTAGCAGGAACAAACATGTCCCGCCTGTTTAGATTAATCCAGTTTTATTTTGGTGAGGGTTTGAGATATTGGGAGATAATCATATTTTAAAGATAGATGGTGTTGTTATTAGTTTGTTGACTTTGCACATGATTATCTCATTTATTTAGAAAATACAGAGCAGAATTCTTTTCATGAAAACCTATCTGGCAATTTTGAGATCATTTACTCATTAATTTAGCAAAACAGGGCAAATTATGTTATTTGTTATTTTATTTATGTTTATTTGTTTCATGTATTTCTTATTTATATTATTTAGTTTATTTAGTTTATTTTCATATATCTTTATTATGTATTTATTAGTATTATTATTTTATTTTATTTTTTTTATTTTTTATTTATGTTATTATTTTTTTATTAAATACATTTTTTTACTATCATTATTTTTATTGCTTTTTTTATTTTTTTTAATTTTTAATTATAAGCATGGCTGCAATGTGTAGACAGACCTGAGGGGGAAGTTTATTTTTTTATTTTATTTTTTATTTCATTTTTTTCTTTTTATTAAAAAAAATTATATTAATTGTATTTATCTTGTCATTTTATTTTTTTAGTTTTGAGCCATAGTCCTGGTTGTAATGTGTGTAGAGACCTGAGGGGGCAGTAAAGAGTCCTGGCTGTAATGTGTGTAGAGACCTGAGGGGGCAGTAAAGAGCCGCCGGTCCGGAGATCTGACGGTAAGTGGAAGTAGAAGAAGAAGCATCATACATTCTCCCCACGAGGAACAGCATGTCTCCGCCAGGAGGGAAAATTAACAGGCCGAAAACAGTAAGAAACTCGATTCTATATGAACTATATGATGATAAAGTTATAGTAAATAAAAGTAAAGGAGAAGACGCTTAAACGCCGTGTGTTGTCATCATAACTGGGCAGCAAGGAGAGCTAACGTAAACACGTTACTAACGTTAGCAGTTAGCAAGGAGAGCTAACGTAAACAGTAGAAGTACTAACACCACACTGTATAAATACTCTGTTACAGTTAAAGTCCTGCAGTGAAAATGTTACTTCACTAAAAGTCTGTAAGTATTATCAGGAAAATGTAGTTAAAGTATTAAAAGTAAAGAAGAATCCTCACACACACACACACACACACACACACACATACACACAGATACACACAGACACAGATATACACACACACACACAG
>JABUOV010000411.1:0-37012 GCA_025617405.1 Perca schrenkii
ATCTTCCACTAAGCTTAGTTACCTGTATTTCACTGTCTCTTCCACTAACTTAACGTTAGCTCTGTCTTTCACTATCTCTGTCGTTCACTATCTATCTTTCACTGTCTCTTTCACTATCTCTGTCGTTCACTATCTGTCTTTCACTGTCTCTTTCACTATCTCTGTCGTTCACTGCCCAGAGCAACCAACCCCGTGACGTCACATGTTAGAATACTGCACAATGGCAGCGCCCTGGCCTTGAAAGATATAACGTTTTTTCTTTTATATGTTTACAATTGTTATGTTTCTTATATAAGAAATTATATAATTGTTGATTATAGAGGAAATCCATCTTGTAAATCATGTAAACTTGATTGAGTGCTTCATTTCCCCTTTAAGTTCAGCTACTGTTGTAGCGCAGCAGTCTACAAGACTCTTACTGAGAAGGACTGAGTCAGAAGGGGAACTTCTTAATGGCAAGTCATCAAAATGACGTGCTGCTAAATCTTCAGTTGTAGAGGGGCCTTCACCAGGATCAGAACAAGGTTCATGTGCTTTATTGAGATGCTTTCTAAACCCAGAAAAAGTGCCACAAACTTGTGAACAACCAGCCTGACAGCATTTCAGACGAAGTGACTTTCCTGAACAAAGTCCATGGATCAATTTTAAGTGCTTTGTTACGGAATTAGCATTTGCCTGGTGGCTTTTGCAAATGAAACACAACATCTTAGGTTTTGACTCAGCGCAGCACCCGAGCCCTCACCTCTGCAACCCTAGGATTCACCTTAGTGGAATCAACATCTATTTCATAAATGGTGGTTTGCAAAAAGTTGTACACATTTGCCAGATCTGGGTTGTACGAGGTACCAAAGACAAAATGAGCTTTAAAAAGCTCATCAAAACAGGCAAGAGAGTCTGGTGACTTACATGGTATTGCATGTTTGTCAATCACAATGAAGTGTGAATTACACTCCTCTTGGTCCCGACAGCAAGCAGATAGGGTTGAAGACATTCCATGATTCTGTCCAGATGCCCTTGGACACTGGTCCCAGTCTGTGACAAAAGAACCTTATTAGTCTCTTGAAGTTACTCACGGTTCGCAAACAGTTCAAAACATTTTTTTTTCCTATTCCAGATAAACGTTTGACCATAATTTTAAAATAGTTAATTTAACCTCACCTTGATGAATTTCACAAGATGGTCACTGGCTTGTTTGGCTGAGAGCTTTCCTGAGGCCTGTACTACGAAGCAGGAGGTAGGGCTCTCTATCAGCTATTGGACCACCTGCAACAGTAGTAGAAAGTTTATACAAGCTAACGTAACGTTACATTTCCCCCAGCATTTTGAAGCTGAAGAAAAGGGGAGCTTTCTGACGAGGTCTGAAATAATACTGCTGAGTATCACTGATGCCACCGCCAAAAACACAAACGTGTAAAATGTAAAAAATAGCTCTGATGAAGTAAACTACTATTGCCATGTAGGGGTGCACCGATCCGATATTAAGATCGGATATCGGTCCAGATAATGACAAAAATAGCTGGATCGGGGATCGGAAAAATGAACAGATCCACGGGCCAATCCAGTTTTGTTCGTTTTTTTCCCCCTCTGTCGCACGTGTGTCACATGCTGGAAGAGTTGAGTGTACAAATAAATAAGAATTCAATACATTACATTTATGTTATTTTGTCTTAGTTTAGTCTCTTCCACATGGTGGAAGGAAGGTATAAGGTGGAAGGTATACAGTGTATTAACTCAACAACGGTTTTGGTTATCGACAGATACACAAAGCCCAGGCATCAGTACTGAAAAAGTCAGATCGGTGCATTCCTATTCAAAAACATTCATTAATGTTACGCCGTAAAATTCAAAATTATAAAAAAGGATTTCAAGGACCCATGGGAACCCTGTAAAAGTCTAACTAGAATCAAAAATCATACCTGACAGTGACTGACGTGGGGTCTTCTTTTGTCCCTCTGATGATTCCTTTTGAACAAATTTCAGTCTCCATGCCAGATACCCACTCCCATCTTCTGCATTGTAATAATGCTCCTAAAGTAAAGAGAGTTATTCCATTTTTTCCACAAAAACTACACATGACGTGAAGAATTGCTCCATCAAGGCCAACAGGTCTGACTCTTGCAGCGCTGTACTCAACTGTGCTTTGATACCACCATAGTTAAACTTAGGAGAGATGATGGGCATTAGGCCTGCACGATATTGGAAAAATTTTACATTGCGATTTTTTTTTTTGCGATATATATTGCGATATTAAAAAAAAAAGACAAATTTTTACAAGAGGACTGTCAGGGACCAAGCAGTATTGGCAAGGACACACAGTTGTTCAGAAAAAATTTAGGCTTTATTTTTGCCAGCTATAGCCATTAAAGTTTCAACAAAAAAACTTAGAAGTGGGTCTTTAACAAAACTGAGGTCAACATAACAATAATACCAGGTACCTTTAACATAAACAAACCCGACCTCCCGAGACACTGGAGAGAAGGGTATATATACCCCAAGACTAGCCCACCCCAAACACAAAGGGAAAAACATGTAACTTACTACGATTACCAAGACCCAACTTAAACCCCACAACCAACCATAAGAGATTACTAAAGAAACAAACACTACCAAAACCCAATATTAGTCTAACACAAACAAATTATCCACATGCTGCTGTGTTGTTAAGTATTTCATAGTTCAGAGTCCCCCAGCCCACTGCCAAGAGTTGGTTCCTTCCACTTCCTGTGGTGGAGTATAAAGGACAGTTTCAAACTCCAGCTCCCCCTTTGGCAGATGGCTCAGCAGCAGCAGCATGTGGAGAAACGAAAAACAGTTACAAATCAACAATTTATGAAACAAACATAATTTATGAAAAGAATAAACATATCTAAAAATAATATGTTTGTAGTTATTTTTGAAAATCAACCCCATTACATGCTGGCGGTGGATATGGCCGTCACAAGGACATAAATAGCCCTATTTAGAAATACTAAATCATTCTCAACTACTGCGGTGATTTTGTAGGGGAGTGCATCTACAAAGAAAATTAAAATGGAAATTTTCTCATGTGAACCGTTCTTTGTTTTTAATCCTTTACAAAAACCAAAACAAATAAGCGCTGTGACTACTCTTCTGAAGTGATTTTGGAGAGGGGAAATTAGGAAGAAATACACTGGTTGACTGACATGACACCATTGTATTAACATAGGGCTGGGAAAAAAAATCGATTTGATTTAAAAGTCGAGTTGGTAGGTCAAATCGATTCATATTTTCAAAAAAATCGATTTTTTTTCAGTCCAAATACAGTATAAATTAAAGCTGCAAGCAGCGATGACGGGCCCTCGCTTCTTGCATCGGGGGGTACTGGCAGACGCAACATCACATGTAGACCACACCTTGTAAGTTTCATGTAAATCGGAATAACTTTTGCCAAGATACAACCTGTGGAAAACTCCCTGCTGGACTGAGACAACGCCACCTCTTGGACTCACGCATTTGCGCACATGCGCAACTCGCCATTTCCTTTTGTAGTTCGCTGCAGACATGAGTACAGCTGCTCCTATAGTTGCACGTTACTTGTATAGCATTCTGTTGTGTTGCCGTGTGCGTTATTGAAAACGTAAGTGCACAATTTTATGTTGCATCTATCTTTGTTTGTGTAATTAAAGGTGCAATATGTAATATTGTGTGTAATACTGGCAGCTAGCGGTTAAAATAGTTACTGCACTACCAATTCAAAATACTGGAGAGTCGTCTCCCCCGCCCCCTCCTGCCCAGACTCGAAGTTCACGGGGGTTGCCAGGCTGAGACCGCAGCATTCACAACAATGTTGCTAGACTCTTTTCTCACATAGCCAGACATTACTCCACAGCACAGCGGAGTAGCTAACGGTAGATGCTGGCTATATTGACAGTCATAAAAGCCCGTGCTCACGCGGAGCTCTGTAACCAACTGACAGACACACTTTTTCAGCTTAAAATTACAGTATGAAACGCTAAAAATACCACTACCTTGCCGACGGAACACACTTCATTGGCTTAGAATTACGGCAACAATCGCTAAACATACTGCAAACTCACAGTCCTCTCTTTCCGATTTACAGCCCCCCTCTCGTGGCTTAAAATAACTCACCGTTGTCTGCTCCAGCCGCTGAAGAGGCTATACGCTGTAAACAGCCATGGGCTGCTTGCCTGGTCCTCCCGGTAACGTTAACAGTTAGCAGGGTTAGCAGGGTTAGCATGGCGGCGTTAGCCAGGACCAGTCGGGATCACTTTACTGGCTGTTTCAATTGTTTTGCGAGTAACCAACTCGGGTACTCTAGCTATATAATTCAATATGAGTACACAAATGTTGAAATGACAAAAAATGCCCATCCTAGTAGCTGTGATAAATTAGCCTGAAGCTAATGCTTACCTGTTCAGTAGAAAATAAGCCAACTCTGCGTCCTTTTGGGCTCTAAGCTGTCTCCATCTTTCAAATACAACTCCAATATTTACCAGGGGGTTGTTACGTCTCTGGTCACGCAACTGTTAGAAACATGCTGTTTTCTTTTTTTTACGTCAGGTAGAATCTATCTCCGTTGATCCTGTTCGTTTGTTTGCTGCTTTCATGGCTGTACTACTGTTACAGCTGTAGCGCGCTGGGTTTATGTTTTTACAGGTATATCTGGCAACCCGGCCTGCCTGTCAAACTGGGCCGTTGATAACAACACACAGATCAAAACATAAACATAAATTCCGTCACGGAATGTAAATTTCAAAAAGAAAAAATACTGACATTAGCATTGTTGTCAGAAAAGATAGTATTTCAGTTTAACATGTTTCCTTAATATCTGATGAGGCATTGGTGTCATTTTTGGATTCATTACAGTACAAATATTACATATTGGACCTTTAACATGAAAGTATTTTTCTTTATTATAGTTCAGGATTGCATGCTTATGTCTACTGTAATGCTAGGAACTTACTGCAAATATATCATTCAGAAAATAGTTAATACTTTGATTCATGGATGTATGTTAGTACAGTGTTGTACATTAGTTAATTACAATCCTGCTGAAGATTAGTTCAGCTGCTGCACTCGCAATGTTGTTGCTGGTTTAATTGTTGAAGCGCATTGCACTGTGCCATTCGCCGCTGGTCTGTCACATGACTATTGTACCTGTATGTTGGTTAGGTTCATTTGTGGTCTTAGAGCACCATCTAGTGGTCAATAGATGTAACTGCGTAATAACCTGTATTGCGTACTACATTGGATCGTGTAAATTTGCTAATTAATAAAAAAAAATGAAAACAGCGCCATCTAAAGGCCCATTGTCACCATATTTGGCACACAGCCTCATTAGCACATGAGGAACAACTGCTCTAAGTTTTGTGTCCATTGGAATAGCGTTGGCAAGATACAACCGTTCCTGTTTCCACACCCACCTACAGGAAGTTGGTCCTCCGTAACTTGTGCATTGTGTTAGGTATCAATATTCTTTTGATGAAGTTTTTTCATGAGGGTCCTCCGTGTCTAGTTGCAAGTTTTTGTGCCGATCGGACTCACGTCCCAGGAGTAGTTAGACAAAATAGGCTTCCCATATGTCAATATTTTGATGATTAATAAAAACAAATTAAAACAGCGGCATCTAATGGCCGATTGCCGCCATATTCGGCACACAGCCTCATTATCACATGAGGAACAACTGCCCTAAGTTTTGTGTCCATTGGAATAGCCGTTGGCAAGATACAACCGATCCTGTTTGGACACCCACCTACAGGAAGTTGGTCCTCCGTAACTTGTGCATTGTGTTAGCTATCAATATTCTTTTGATAACTTTTTTTCATGAGGGTCCTCCGTGTCTAGTTGCAAGTTTTCGTGATGATCGGACTCACGTCCCAGGAGTAGTTAGACAAAGTAGGCTTCCCATATGTCAATATTTTGCTGATTAAAATTAAAAAAAAAAAATCGAAACAGCGCCATCTAATGGCCGATTGCCGCCAACTTTGGTACATATGCTAAACCGGACATAAGGTACAACCTTACCAAGTTTCGGGGCAATCCGAATAATTGTTACAACGATAAAGCAACTTCCTGTTTAGACAGGAAGTTCCTATAACTTGCGCATTTTTTCAACTATCAAAATTCTCTGGATAACTTTTCGTCTTGAGGGTCAAGACATACTACCTGCAAAGATTCAAGAAGATTGAAGTCACGCAAGTTCGAAAGAATGTAAAACACCTGAAAAATGCATAATTAAAAATGGCCGCCTTCCGGTTGAGCTGAGCTATTGAAGGTACATGGGAAATATGTCTGCAATCATTAGGGCAATATGTGTATTAAGTCTGGTGAAGATTGGAGCAACTATGTCCAAGTTAAGGCCTTCAAGGCATTAGGGGGCGCTATGGAGCCCGCTTACAGGTATGGCCCAAATCGCTGTACGGTCTAGCAAAGCTCCCAGGTGTTTATGTGGGTGCCAATTTTTGTGAGTTTTCGTATATATTGAGGCCGTCATAAATGTGCCCAGGTGCTAAAACCAATTAGGGGGCGCTATAGAGCAACCGTACCACTACCAAGCCTAAATGTGTATTCAGATGAAATAGTTTAATATTCTGCACATGGCTGCAAAAGTTTGAGAGTTTTCGTGCATCCTAAAGTCCTCAAACATGTGTTCGTAAAATAATATTTTTTTCACGAAAACCAATATTTCAGAAAATTAAGAATTTTGTAATTTTTTCTAAAAATAGCACTATGGAGTTCAAGATGAGACCTATGTTCTCTAAAAAGATGGTATATTAACTTATTACTTTTGTCGTAATTATTGCGCACGTTAGGGGGCGCTATGGAGCCTCCTGGCAACGCCTGAGCCCAATTACTACAGTACTTTGCAATTTTCACCAGTTGTGACATGTGTGCTCCTTGCGATCGTGCAATTGCGCGGCACTCAGACGCCGCAAACCGTCACCAATGAAGAAGGAAGTCTCTGCTGAGTTCATTGATACCTCACACAAGGGTCTATCTTAAATGGTTCAAATTTCAAGAAAGTGGGCGGGGCTTAAGCATAAGGGGCTGGTCAAACCATCACCAATGAAGAAAGAAGTCTCTGCTGAGTTCAATGACACCTCACACAAGACTCTACCTTAAACGGTTCAAATGTTATGAAAGGGGGCGTGGCCTGAGTAAGTGGGCGTGGTCATATTATAGGAGGCGGCTCAGTATCACATGTAGACCACACGCCACGCCCACACCGTCTGACGAAAAGTTTTTCTTTTAATAACTTTTCATCGTTAAGGTGTTGGGATGGTACTGACCAAGTTTGAAGTCCATCGGATGAAATCTCTAGGAGGAGTTCGTTAAAGTATAGCACCTTGACTTTTAGGCCTACTTCCTTTTGGCACTAGGGGGCGCTATGACTTTAAGTAAATATCGGCCGTTATTTGTCCTCAGGGTTGGACTCTTATGAATCCTGAAAAGTTTCGAGGTAATCGGACAACGTACACTCGAGATACACCCACTTCCTGTTTCGGCGGCGAAACGCACAAAATGGCCGCCCCGCCACGGCCACGCCCTATGACGAAAAGTTTTTCTTTTAACAACTTTTCATCTTTAACGTCTTAAGATGGCACAGACCGAGTTTGAAGTTGATCGGATGAAATCTCTAGGAGGAGTTCGTTAAAGTACGACATGTGGAAATGGCCAAAATCGCACTAATTTCGAACATTTAATTCAAAATGGCGGACTTCCTGTTGGGTTTAGGGTTTGGCTCTTATGAAGTTTTTTGTACATCTTGACATGTTACATATGTGTACCAAGTTTTGTGAGTCTACGTTAAACGCACTGCAGGGGCTCAATTTTCGTAACTTTCTAGGGGGCGCTAGCGAGCCATTTTTGTGCGCCTATTCCCGAAACCTTCAAAATACGTAAATTTTCACCAGCGTTGATCCGACCGCCAGATTTGGTGAGTTTTTGAATATGTTAAAGCCCTCAAAAAGCCAATTCATTTGACGGGAAAAAGAATAGAAAGAATTAAAGCTGCGAGCAGCGATGGACGGGGCCTCGCGCCTCGGCGCGCGTCGGGGTTACCGGCGGACTCCGCTCCTTGCGACCGTGCATTCGCGCAGCACTCGGACTCAGCAAATCGTCACCAATGAAAAGGGAACTCCCCGCCGAGTTCAACGATACCTCACACAAGACTCTACGTCATACGGTTCATTAGCTGTGAAAAGGGGCGTGGCTAATGCATAGGGGGCGGATCAAACCATCACCAATGAAGAAGGAAGTCTCTGCTGAGTTCAATGATACCTCACACAAGACTACCATAGATGGGTCAGCATTATTAAAAAAGGCGTGGCTTCAACATAGGGGTGGGCCAAACCATCACCAATGAAGAAGGAAGTCTCTGCTGAGTTCATTGATACCTCACACAAGGGTCTATCTTAAATGGTTCAAATTTCAAGAAAGTGGGCGGGGCTTAAGCATAAGGGGCTGGTCAAACCATCACCAATGAAGAAAGAAGTCTCTGCTGAGTTCAATGACACCTCACACAAGACTCTACCTTAAACGGTTCAAATGTTATGAAAGGGGGCGTGGCCTGAGTAAGTGGGCGTGGTCATATTATTGGAGGTGGCTCAGTATCACATGTAGACCACACATTCTAAGTTTCATGTAAATCGGATGATGTTTGTCATATAAGGCAGATTTCCTGTGGCCAGGGGGGGGCGCTATGACCAAAAGTCAATTTTGGCCTGTAGGTGTCCTCAGGCCTGGACCCTTGTCCATCGTGAGAAATTTCAGGCAGATACGACAACGTACGCTCAAGTTACAGCAATTCCTTTGTTCATCGCTAAACACTGAAAATGGCCGCCACGCCACGCCCACACCGTCTGACGAAAAGTTTTTCTTTTAATAACTTTTCATCGTTAAGGTGTTGGGATGGTACTGACCAAGTTTGAAGTCCATCGGATGAAATCTCTAGGAGGAGTTCGTTAAAGTATAGCACCTTGACTTTTAGGCCTACTTCCTTTTGCCACTAGGGGGCGCTATGACTTTAAGTAAATATCGGCCTTTATTTGTCCTCAGGGTTGGACTCTTATTATATCCTGAAAAGTTTCGAGGTAATCGGACAACGTACACTCGAGTTACACCCACTTCCTGTTTCGACGGCGAAACGCACAAAATGGCCGCCCCGCCACGGCCACACCCTATGACGAAAAGTTTTTCTTTTAACAACTTTTCATCTTTAACATCTTAAGATGGCACAGACCGAGTTTGAAGTTGATCGGATGAAATCTCTAGGAGGAGTTCGTTAAAGTAAGACATGTGGAAATGGCCAAAATCGCACTAATTTCGAACATTTAATTCAAAATGGCGGACTTCCTGTTGGGTTTAGGGTTTGGCTCTAATGAAGTTTTTTGTACATCTTGACATGCTACATCTGTGTACCAAGTTTTGTGAGTCTACGTTAAACGCACTGCAGGGGCTCAATTTTCGTAACTTTCTAGGGGGCGCTAGCGAGCCATTTTTTTGCGCCTATTCCCGAAACACTTAAAATACGTAAATTTTCACCAGACTTGATGCGACCGCCAAATTTGGTGAGTTTTTGAATATGTTAAGGCCCTGAAAAAGCCAATTCATTTGACGGGAAAAAGAATAGAAAGAATAATAGAAAGAAAGAATAATTCCTTCAGTTTCAATAGGGCCTTTGCCGCTGTCGGCGCTCGGGCCCTAATAATAATTCCTTCAGTTTCAATAGGGCCTTCGCCGCTGTCGGCGCTCGGGCCCTAATTAAAGCTGCAAGCAGCGATGACGGGCCCTCGCTTCTTGCCCCGGGGGGTACTGGCAGACGCAACATCATCATGTAGACCACACCTTGTAAGTTTCATGTAAATCGGAATAACTTTTGCCAAGATACAACCTGTGGAAAACTCCCTGCTGGACTGAGACAACGCCACCTCTTGGGCTCACGCATTTGCGCACATGCGCAACTTCGCCATTTCCTTTTGTAGTTTGCTGCAGACATGAGTACAGCTGCTCCTATAGTTGCACGTTACTTGTATAGCATTCTTTTGTGTTGCCGTGTGCGTTATTGAAAACGTAAGTGCACAATTTTATGTTGCATGTATCTTTGTTTGTGTAATTAACATGAAAGTATTTTTCTTTATTATAGTTCAGGATTGCATGCTTATGTCTACTGTAATGCTAGGAACTTACTGCAAATATATCATTCAGAAACAATAGTTAATACTTTGATTCATGGATGTATGTTAGTACAGTGTTGTACATTAGTTAATTACAATCCTGCTGAGGATTAGTTCAGCTGCTGCACTCGCGATGTTGTTGCTGGTTTAATTGTTGAAGCGCATTGCACTGTGCCATTCGCGCCGCTGGTCTGTCACATGACTACTGTACCTGTATGTTGCTGTTAGGTTCATTTGTGGTCTTAGACCACCATCTAGTGGTCAATAGATGTAACTGCGTAATAACCTGTATTGTCCTACATTGGATCGTGTAAATTTGCTAATTAATTAAAAAAAGAAAACAGCGCCATCTAAAGGCCGATTGTCACCAAATTTGGCATACAGCCTCACTAGCACATGAGGACCAATCGCTCTAAGTTTTGTGTCCATTGCCATAGCTGTTGGCAAGATAAAACCGTTCCTGTTTCCACACCCACCTACAGGAAGTTGGTCCTCTGTAACTTGTGCATTGTGTTAGCTATCAATATTCTTTTGATAACTTTTTTTCATGAGGGTCCTCCGTGTCTAGTTGCAAGTTTTCGTGCCGATCGGACTCACGTCCCAGGAGTAGTTAGACAAAGTAGGCTTCCCATATGTCAATATTTTGCTGATTAATAAAAAAAAATTCAAACAGCGCCATCTAATGGCCGATTGCCGCCAACTTTGGCACAGATGCTAAACCGGACATGAGGAACAACCTTACCAAGTTTCGGGGCAATCTGAATAATTGTTACCACGATAAAGCAACTTCCTGTTTAGACAGGAAGTTCCTATAACTTGTGCATTATTTCAACTATCAAAATTCTCTGGATAACTTTTCGTCATGAGGGTCAAAAGATACTACCTGCAAAGATTCAAGAAGTTTGAAATCACGGCCTAGGACGAGTTCGAAAGAATGTAAAACGCCTGAAATATGCATAATTAAAAATGGCCGCCATCCGGTTGGGCGGAGCTAATGAAGGTAAAAGGGAAATGTGTCTGCAATTATTAGAGCAATATGTGTATTAAATCTGGTGATGATCGGAGCAACTATGTCCAAGTTAAGGCCTTCCAGGCATTAGGGGGCGCTATGGAGCCCGCTAACAGGTATGGCCCAAATCGCTGTGAGGTCTCGCAAAGCTCCCAGGTGTTCATGTGGGTGCCAATTTTTGTGAGTTTTCGTATATATTGAGGCCGTCATAAATGTGCCCAAGTGCTAAATCCAATTAGGGGGCGCTATAGAGCAACCATACCACTCCCAAGCCTAAATGTGTATTCAGATGAAAGAGTTTAATATTCTGCACATGGCTGCAAAAGTTTGAGAGGTTTCGTGCATCCTAAAGTCCTCAAACATGTGTTTGTAAAATGAAGATTTTTTCACGAATACCAATATTTCAGAAATTTTAGAATTTTAGAATTTTTTCTAAAAATAGCACAATAGAGTTCAAGATGAGACCTATGTTCCCTAAAAAGTTGGTATATTAACTTATTACTTTTGTCGTAATTAATGCGCACGTTAGGGGGCGCTATGGAGCCCCCTGGCAAAGCCCGAGCCCAATTACTACAATACTTTGCAATTTTCACCAGTTGTGACATATTATCAAATTTTTGTGAGTTTTCGTGTATGCTAAGCCCCTCAAAAACGCGACGGAGGACTCGGAAAAATAATAATAATCTGACGAAAAACAATAGGTTCCTTCGCACTTTCAGTGCAAGGCACCGTTGGGGCCTTGCACTTTCGTGCTCGGGCCCCTAATAATCTGACGAAAAACAATAGGTTCCTTCGCACTTTCAGTGCAAGGCACCGTTGGGGCCTTGCACTTTCGTGCTCGGGCCCTAATAATTTGGATGTTTAACAATCTTTGTTGCACACTGCACAGTGACTTTATACTTAGAGAAAGGGTTTGCCTGTGCAATTTAGTTAATGTTGATGCACTTTAATTAAATACAATAAATATATATTTTTTAAATATATTTACAGTTCGCAGTTATTTTGTTTTAAATGGAAGGGGGTAAAAATCGAAAATCGAGTTTTTTATAAAAAAATTAAAAAATTAAAAAAAAATTAAAAAAAATAAAAATCGCACAGCTCTATATTAACATAATATCAATCCAGGCTAAAGTGAATGATATAACGCATACATGTTGCTTCCTCTAAATTTCAGGTTGTGGTCGACTAGCTTTGGTTGTTTGATAAATTGATTAAACTTAATCATGATTGGTGGTTTGCTGTGCATGCAGAGCCTGCATGTCACACTCTTGCAACAAACCGTGTATCCAAGAGCACTTCAATCAGTGTAGATGATGTTATATCAGACACAGACTGCTGTTGTAGATTAGTGTTAGGTTTCCAGCGTCGCAGCTCCGAACCATAACGTTAGTTGGGACGGACTCGTTTCTTTAGGCTAACTATGTTAGCTTTAGCCTGGCTGGTAGCAGCTTTGTGCGGTGAAAAAATGGCCAGGAGATGTCGGGATTACGTTGCATTAATCAGGTGATTTAGTTTGTCTTTGTTCGTACATAAAACACTGACTACCCATGGAAAAGTATTAGCATCACTGTGTCCACGGCAGCTGCCGCCTACGGTACTTTTCTACACACGGAGTGGGAGTGAGAGCCTCACTTCCCATAACAACTCCCGTCGGACTAACGTTACGTCACATGACCACCTGTCTTAAAGGGGAAGGGTCGGTCGGTAACAATCATGTAAACGGTGAAAGTTTACTTTTCTATCAAGCAGCAAAAAAGTGTTAGCGTCAACACATACAGTATATGTGTCAACATCGCAAAGTCCTGCGATGTGACTATTGCTAGGGCTGCAACGATTCCTCGAATAACTCGAATAATTCGATTACAAAAAATGCTCGAAGCAAATTCTTTGCCTCGAAGCTTCGTAAAATCAATGTAATTAAGGTTGTATGGCTCACTGTGTTTCCGCACAGAGGATTATTACTAGCGCACAAGAGGTTTGCGCTTCTGCGGACACAACACAAGCACAGACAGTATATAAACACAAGACGGCCCCGATTACAAATGAAAGAAGACGAAAATAGCGAGGGTCTAAGAGAAGAGACAGGCGAGAGAAAATCACAGAAAGTTTGGGATCATTTTAAGCTGCAAACATGCTGCTACATCACCTCTGTAACAAACCTCCAGTGTAGGCTACTCATCCATTCCACGGAGCCAACCCGACACAAGGTAGCTAACGTCTGCTGCTCTCGTCCACCGCGCTGTTTACACAACTAGCCTACAGCATGCTACTCTGCTAATAGCGATGTTTTACACAACTAGCCTACAGCTTGCTACTCTGCTAATAGCGATGTTTTACACAACTAGCCTACAGCATGCTACTCTGCTAACAGCCATGTTTTACCAACAAGCTAAAACGAAAGCTGTCGGTTTGTAGTCTAACTGTTTATTAGTTTGCTTCTAAATGTTTGGAAATGTAGCTACTGCCAGAGACAAACCGGCTCCTCCCCCCAGCATGGCTACTTAATATGCACGTGAATGACGTCATCATGCATTCTTTATTCTTTCTCCTCACCATAGATATATCTTTAATCCTCACTGTGTATTAGGCTTCTGAAAATGTGTCCCCCAGAACAGTGTAGTTGAGTAGCACTGCTGTAAACCCTCTGGTCAGTGAACAGCTCTTTTGCATATCCAGTGCAAAGAGCCAGAGGCAAGAAGGGGAATGGGGTGAAAAATATTAACATTTGGGCCACCAAAAATGTACTATTGTAATGTTTTTTTTTTTTTTTTAAGGGTCTTGGAATTTGGCAATCATTTTTTTTTGCTTTTTCTAAAAAAGGAAACCTGTCTTTTATACACAAGCTACAGGTTTCCTTTTTTTTAGTAAACGGCAATAATAAATATTTACTATTGCTGCTTACTAAGTATTTCTTACTAAGTGTTTCTTATCCGATTACTCGATTAATCGATGGAATAATCGGTAGAATATTTGATTACTAAAATAATCGATAGCTGCAGCCCTAACTATTGCGCATGCGCACATCGCGATGTAGACGATGAAACATATCGTGCAGCCCTAATGGGCATACAAAAAAGTTAACAGATCTTGCTTTAAAAACATCACCCAATTATAAAACAATGTAAATATTTACATTCTGGACAAAAAAAAAAGGTAACATTTAAGAGTCCCAGAAAAGTGGGGAGTAAATAGGATAGACTTAGTTTCAAAGTACTTACATAGCCAAACTTGCTCCTAGGATCAGCCAGGTATGGAAACAAGGTAGTGATGCCCTTTGCATAGTCCTCTTTAACATGCCTCGAAGGACTGGTCACACACACACACACACACACACACACACACACACACACACACACACACACACACACACACACACACACACACACACACACACACACACACACACACACACACACACACACACACACACACACACACACACACACACACACTTTATGAGATCGAAACTTAATTGTGTAAATTACACCTTCTGCAAAAAGACGGGTGTTGTAATGCCCTTTAAATCTATTTTTTTTTTTTTGTGTGTAGGTATATGACAACATACCCATGTTCACTTGTCATATGAGCAACCAATATCTTGACCATATCGCGTCTTCTGCTATCTGTTAGGCTTTTTGTCCGGGCATACTCATTCAACATCCTCTCTCCTCCAGGTTTTTATTTATAACAATTTAGCAGATTTATCTGCTTGTCCCCCATATTCAGAACATATTAGGCTAGGCAGGACTGTGTGGATGAATATGAGGCTCTAAGCCAATAAGCAACTCACCATCAAGATTTGGGCCTTGGGGTAAACAAATCTCCAGCACACCAAGGTCTTGTTTCATTAGAAGAACACCTCCTCGTCAACTTCAGTCTGTGATTCATCATAGACCTTAAAATCCAAGGTGGGAATGTCAAATTTCTTTGCAACTGTAAAGACAAAATAGCATTGCACAAGCTTGTTATTAAATCTGTTGTGTATTTGTAGAGAAAAAAAGAAATAAGACAGAAATCATAGGTCCTCTTCATTTGAAGATCTTAACCCCAATACTGACTAGGAAAGGCATGCAGGGAAAAGCACCTTTCAGTTGTGCAAAGAATAAACTGACCCAGGTTGTTCCAAAGGTAACTGTGCGAAATTAGTAACATTTTCACTCACCGCAATCCAAAAAGGATTTGAAGGTCAGTGGTCGCGGTTTGAGGGGCAAACCGCGGTTTGAATGTAGCTTGCTGTTAAGGAAAACAGGAAGACAGCGTTGCTCTTCCTGTTAATGTCTATAATACGTTTTATTGAATATGGGCTACCTATATTCTTCAGATCTTGTTTAAGTAAACACATGTCACGCAGGGATGTATTAAGAGAATGATGTCACGTAGAAAACTATGTAGCCCTTTTAAAAGTAGAAAATAAATTAATAAACAACTTTGATTCGAACTCGTACCATTGTGGGGGGAAAAAAAACCTATTCAGCAGTCTAACGCACTGCGCCACCACATTGCATTGTTGATTAATGGGCATGGCATGATATGAACTCAAACGTCACACAGAGTCTCTTAAAATTAGGAGGTAGCCAGATCAAGTTGTGACCATAACCACTGCATGCAAATAACTGACAAGCTGCTCTTTGTCTTTGTTTTGTTTGATTCCCACACAAAATGCACGTCTTGTATGTTTGTCCAAAATAATGTTACTACTTTGTAATTTTATCTTAGAACCACACAATACATAAAATACATCCTCCACATCAATCCAGAACAATCTGACATAAAAACATTCACAAAACAAATGTGCAATTGTCTGTGAAAACCCCACAAAATGTGCAGGATTCAGAAAGTTCAGGTTTATATTTCTTTAAAATTTGATTTGTTGGGTATATGCAATGGACAATTTTGAAAAATACTTCCTTAACTTTATTACTAACAACATATTTATTATAATAGGTCCAAATCAAATTCCAATTGATATTCCCAAAGTGGTTATTCCAATAATGTTTGCATCGAGCAACTGTGGGGCAATGTGCCAAATGTCTAAAATATCTATTATTGCACTTTTTATCCTTTATATCAATGCCATTTAATAAGACATCTGTTCTAAAAGTTGACTGGTCATTTGACACATTACTACTCTGCAGCAGTCTTTAATAACCCGTGGGTATAGCATCAAACACTACACTATTTCTCTTGCAGTTATTGGAATATTAAACTTCATTAAGAATTCTGAATATGTAAGTAAGTGACCATTGTCATTTATCAGCTGGGAAATCAATAAAATTTTGTTTTGGACCCAGTTGGGATAAAATATTGACTTGTTCTTATACTTTACATCTTTGTTATTCCATATCACATGTTTGTGGGGTGAAAAATTGTGTTTATAAATAAGAAGCCAACATAAAAGAGCTTGCTTATGAAAGTTAGATAGCTGAATAGGGATTTTATCAACATCAAAATTGCACTTTAGTAAAAATTTAATACCACCAACTTTTTGAAAAATAAAGTTTGGAATAAAATGCCACATTTTATCTTTATTTTTTATATAATGTTTAATCCAGTTCACCTTGAAAACTATATTAGATGTATGGAAATCAAGAACATTCAAACCTCCTTGATTGTATGGATTACATAAAGTATTTTTATTTAAATAGTGAGGCTTATTTTTCCATATGAAATTGAATAATGCAGAATCTATTTTCTTAATAAAAGGTTTAGGAACATCTAAGACTTTGGCCGGATAAACTAATCTGGATAATCCTTCAGTTTTGGATAAGAGGTACCCGACCTTTGAGTGATAAATCTCTCATGAGCCATCTATCGAATTTATTTTTGACTTTTGGAATGAGAGGTTGAAAGTTGGAATTCATCCTGTCTGATTTTTACAGATATTAATTCCTAAGTATGTTACTTCCTCTTTAACAGGAATACCCTCAAATTCTGTTGTATGTATGTTGCTCTCTTTGAGTGGAAAAAGGGTACATTTTTTAATATTTAACACTAATCCTGAAATTTTAGAGAACACATTAAGACAATCAATAACTTTTTTAACCTGGAATTCATCTTTTAGGAAAATGGCTGTATCATCAGCTAGCTGGCAACATTTTATTTCTTTCCCTACATTAATTCCTTGAAAGTTGTCATTGTACAGATGTAGGGCCATCACTTGCATTACTAAGAGAAACAAAAATGGGGCCGCAGGATCTCCTTGTTTTATACCACGGGATATGTTGAATCTACGAGTTGTTCCCCACGGAAGTTTAACTGAGCTATTGCAGTCACTATACAAAGTTTGTATTGCTCTTTTGAAGTATTGACCGAAACCAAAAAATTCTAACACATCAAATAAAATACTATGCTTTACAGTATCAAAGGCTTTATATATGTCTATGAATAAAATGTAGCTGTTGTCTGTTATGTAATCCTTATAGTCAATCAAATCTAAAATCAGACGAATATTGTTACTGATATGCCTTCCTTGCATAAATCCAGACTGGCAGTCATCTATAATTGTGTCTTTGTGCAAAAATGTGAGAGAATAATTTTGTATCATTATTAATTAGGGTTATGGGTCTCCAGTTATCAAGCACAAGTTTATCTTTATTAGGTTTAGGTATCAAGGTAATTATACCCTGACACATAGTTGGTGGAAGTTTGCCAACGTCTATAGCTTCTCTGAAGACGTGAAGTAAAAATTCAGAAATATGATCTTGAAATACCTTGTAAAATTCACCAGTAAGGCCATCATTACCAGGGGCTTTATTATCTTTCAGTTTACTAATATTCTTTTTTATTTCATAGAGTGACAGCGCTTGATCACAGATATCTTTTTGAGTTTGGTCAATACTTCGTGCCTCATTTGTTATAGAGATGAAAAAATCAGATGTGTTAAAACTGCCATTTTGCTCGGAATATAATTTTTTATAAAAGTTTTCCACAAAATTCGAGATTTCAGGGGGATGTTCTGATATCTGCTCTTTAATCTTAAATTTATGTATATTATTAAGACTGGCATTTGTTTTTTCCAGACTATGAAAATATTTAGTGTTTCTTTCACCATGTTCCATCCATCGCCGTCTAGACCTGATAAAAGCCCCCCGTGCTAAATATTGGTACACATTTTCCAACTCAGATTGTAATTCGGTTAATTTATTGATATCTGTTTGAGACATATTGTCTTTTTCATAAATAGTAATGATATTGTTAAGTAATCTGTCTTGTTCAAATCGTTTCTCTTTTGCTAATTCTTTACCCCTTTTAATTGCCATATTCCGAATTTGAAATTTTGCATATTCCCAGTGTTGACCATACATTTTTTTCTTCTTGAGCTTTCCTCCAATTTTCATTAATAATTTCCTTTGCTTTTTCTTTAAAAAATTCATCACATAAAAGTGTGTTATTCAATTTCCAGAAATTTGGATTACATCTAATTAACTGGTTCTTTGTATGCAAGGTTAAAAATATAATTTTGTGATCAGTGAAGATTGAAGGTTGTATCTTGACTTCTTTTACTTTATCTATGAGTTCATTTGATATAAGCCAAAAGTCAATCCTGGATCTAATTGATAGGTCTTTGTTATTCCAAGTTAACTGGATTTGATCTGGATTATTTACTCTCCAGATGTCACAGCAATTAAGATGTAAGCATAAGTTATTAAATTCTCCATAAGTGCCTTTTGAAGATCTTTGAGGGTGACAATCTTTTGTGGGATTGCTAATACTATTCCAATCCCCACTCAACAGTAATTTAGCATTTATGAAGGTATTCAGTAAAGTATAGATTTCATTTTCAAATTCCTCAAATAAAATTGTGTTTCTTAGGCTGTTATTATATCCATATATGTTACCCAGAATGAAAATATCATCGATAAATTCACAAACTAAAATAATCCACCTTCCAGAATCATGAGCAACTGTTTTAAGTATTTTTCCCTGAAAGGATCCTTTCAGAATAGCTACCATAGCCATCCATATGTTATCTCCCCATTGACTTTTCCAAAAATTGAAATCTGTAACTAAGGCATGCGTTTCTTGAAGAAAATAAAAATCAGCCTTGAGACTCTTACAAAATAAAAAAATAGCCTTCCTCTTTACCGGTTCTCGTATACCCCTTACATTAAGTGAACAAAGGGACAAAGACAGGTTGAACAATAGAAACAAACAAGTAACTAGAAAAGCTAGTGTTAAATGAACAGTGTACAAAATGCTTTTCTTCACCTTTTGAATATTAATAAATTACAGCAAACAGGCATAAGATTAGATACATCTGACCCCTGAGACTGTGTTTTTTTAACATTGAAGAAAATGTTTTGGGATGAAAGTGCCTTAAAACTGGAAACTCAATATTTCAGTTACTTCAGAACACTATTTATTTTATTTTGGAGTAGATCTAAACTTTAGAACTAAGCTTTTGACAAAGCATAAATGTAACTTTTCATATTTATTTCCAGCCCAGTTGTGTGGAGTTTATTTTCCATCAACTATTACACTCTGATTTCTTTACCATCAACGAAGGCTCTGGCTCCAACAAAGAAGGCTTTTTTCCCCTGCTTGCGTGCCTCTTCAATCCGTGGCCAAAGTTTGTTGCATGCTTCCTTGTCTTTTGTGGTCAAATCTTCTCCAAATTTCAGCTTCTTTATCTTGAGGAACTCCGACTCCTTTGAACATTTCCACAGCATTTCTTTCGTCGACCGGGATGTAAATCTTGTTATTACTGGCCTATTTTTACCACCATCTCTCCTTCCAATTCTGTGGCTCACGTCAATGTGGAAGCGTAGATCTTCTCCGGCGTTTGGTAGGATTGTGCTACAGATGTCCACAACCCGCTGCTTCACATCCTCCCCTTCTTGCTCTGGTAGGCCATATAAACGCAGGTTCCATCTGCGGTGGTAACGTTCCATCTCGTTCATCTTATCTTCCATTTCTGTTATTCTCAGGGTTCGAAATGAGGGGGGTCTGGGGGGGTCCCGGACCCCCCATAAGTCATTAGGGACCCCCTATAAGAATTTATTTTTAGATTTTGGGGGGTCCCCGACAAATATTTTTAATATTAAAAATGATTGTGAAAATTATAGGTCTTTAGTGAAGTTTTATATTTATAACAATAATTTATTTATTTCCTAGCGCGATTGGGCAGCAATCAGGGCAGCTAATAGCATCACAGATTGTTGTTGTGGTCCTCCGGCGCATACACTACAGTCTATGGTGCAGACACGTATGTTATTGTTGAACGCGGCAAAAACGAAGCCTCACAAAGAGTGAAATCCCTAATGAAAATCCTGTAAGTGCTTCGATTATGTTTATGTCTCCATAATAATTGCTTATTATCAGTGACGGACTGGGAACAAAAAACGGCCCTGGCATTTCCACCCACCAGCAGCCCACCGGTGGTGGTGGTGGTGGTGGGGGTCTCGCAGATAGAACTTTTGACGCACGGAAAGAACACGCACTTTTGATAGCCCCAGTGATGGTGAACGTAAACTCCCTATAAACAACTGCACCAAAACATAGACTTATAAAAAAAAAAAGAATAAATCATCATAGCCAGCCGCTCCATAAAAATATAATATTCTGAAGTAGCCAAACTTACTGTACCTACACTCCCTCCTGCAGCTTTGGTCTCCATCTCTGTTACTTCTGGTAATCCACATTCAGACCCACAGCAGCCTTGTTGTTCTGTGTTGGTTAGTTCCAATGGTTAGTTCCATAGATTCGTTATCCATGTCTATCTCTTCATCCTGCTCTTCCTCGTTGTGTTCTTCCTCTTCCTCATATTCCTCACTGTCCTGTCTCTCTCCCTGGTGTGCTGGCTCAGCTTTGTCGCCAACATGCTAGCTGTATTAGCGCTAATGCTAGCTGAAGCTGCACTTGAGTTTAAAAACAAATCAGTCAGTTTGCAGCATTTTTCAACGTCAGCCAACAGTGCTCTCTTATATTTCTCTCTCTTTTTCTCTGCCCCCCCCCTTGTGTCGCTTGATGCCTTGATTCATTTTTTTGTCAACAACTTCCAACCACCACCTGACGCAGACCACAGACACATAAAGACGCAGACGCGGTCTACTCATTGACATAAATATAAGGGTCTACTCGGCTCTACTTGATTCGGTCTTGAAATTCCCAGAAGGCATTGCTTCATTTTAACTTTAGCAAAAAAATATTCAAATAAAAGAAATGCAGGTATATTTTTTTATTTCAAACCATGCACGTTTACGTTTTTGAACATCTGATCTGAATAAGTAATTTTGCTACAAAACAATACAGACTGATGTAAAAGTTCATGACTGTAGAGGGTAACCATGACTGTGATATTGAGAGACTCATGTGTGGTATAAATACAAATCAGATTACATATCTAATAAGTGATAAAGCTTTGGATACATTTGGCCATCATTTAGCAAAATAACTTTGTTATTGATGCTTGAAAGGGGTCGAGAGAAATTATATGGTCCGCAGTTTACAATTAAGTGGCCGCATGGCTGTGACAATCATGCGGCTCTCTGATTGGCCGGCCGGCCCAAACGGCCCATGAGGGCCCGTGGCCCCTCTGGCATCTGCCCAAATGCCAGATTACCAGTCCGTCACTGTTTATTATAGTAAAATATTTGGAGTTGGTGTTCCTATATCAAAAGTTGCATTAACTAACTTAGATACCCAGTGTAACGTAATGATTAGAAGAGTGCGTTTGTCAACGTTTCTTGCTAGCTGTATGTGTATGAAGCATAGGTATGAAGCCAAATAATCTGCCAGCTAACAGCAGACATATAGCAGTTAGACTAGTTATTCAAAGCTAGGATAACAACCTAATTGTCCAGTCAGTGATTACGAAAGATAGCGAGGACTTAATTCAAGTCTGTGAGTTGATTAAAGTGAATGTAATTTGAGCATGAACGAGTGTACATGAGCGCTTGGTAAGCTATCTAGGAAGCTAATATTATTTTTCTTAATTTAGAATCCTGCATCATGGAGAGAGAAAGAGGAAAAAGAAAGATCACCATAATGAGTACACCTGGTCGATTTAGGTAACTTAGTTAACTTCCTTGCTCAAGGAAAGAATTACCTGTTATCCACTTTGTCATGTCAGGGATTTATATAAGGTGCTGTAACTTTGTTGCTCCAGAATTAGAGGGTTACCTGTTAGATTATAGCCAATCCACTTCTCCAGACACCACTACAATACTGGACTAGCCCAAACCATGAAAAACATCCCAAGACCATTATCCCACCTTCAAAATATGTCCATATAATTTTGCCTGCAGTATATAGTGTAGCAAGATAGTCTTCAGTATTTTTTATAATTACATTTTAGGGGACCCCCCAAGAGTCCTAAGTCATTTCGAACCCTGGTTATTCTCTTTTGATGCTCATCACTGACTTGTTTGACCGTTGTAATGTATTTTTTCGCGTCACGTACTTCTTGGAAAAGAAATTCTGAAGTTTTCTTCAAATCCTCAATTGTATCAGTATTCTTCTTAATCAGTATTGCGAGACAGTCGGCATTTTCTTTAATTTTTTCGGCCACAAGCCTTACAATATTATCTTGCATCTCAGAGAGAGTGGGCTCCGTTTTCCCTTTTTTTGTAGCAGGTGTACTTGGCGCTGAGTCTGGGAGTGGAGTTACTTCTGAGTCAGTGTTAGTATACGAGTGCATATCTCCAGCTTTCACAACTTCCATGACGTCCTCTGTCGAGGTTTTGTTCGAGGAGAATGTGAACAACTTGTTTTTTTTACCTTGGTCTCTTGTTCTTTTATCCGCCATCGTTGAGGTCTTTATAGTGTTGGTCTTTGTTGTTGTCAGTTAGCTTGTTCGTCTTCGTTGTTGTGAGTTGTCCGAGTTAGCTAGCTAGCGTGACTCCCGTTAACTTGTTCGTTGTCGTTGTCAGTTGTCGGAGTTAACTAGCTAGACTCCCGTTAGCTAGTCCCAGTTGTTGGTTTTTGCAGCAAATGTAAAACATAGACGTTCCACTTTGAAGGTGAGAAAAACATTTTAAAGTTTAGCAACGCAATTTCTCTACGGTTGCTGCCGACATCTTGCGCGCCATCCCGCGGATCCACTAACCTGCACCACTTGTCCGCGGTTCGTCTGACGCTGCTTCTGAATCACTCTCCGGCCGGTGAGGTCTGTTACTATGGTTACTAGTGTTCCTGTTCCGTACTATAAAAAAACGTTGTTATATCCTTATATACTGTCTATGGTTATATCCATAACTTAAGCCGGTTAGCTCGCAACACCGATGAAACATACAACATAAATGACAACAGCACGCCAGCCCCTGATGACAAGTTAACGACGAAGAAGAAGATTTATATTCTTCTTCGTTAGTTTTTATTGGCAGGTGGCAAACAAGCTGAGTGATGCGCGATGCATTACCGTCCGCCACCACGCACGGAGCTGTTGTTTCATTTTTTGCCGCTCCAGTCAGAAAGACAGAGAGGAAATGAAACAAAGTTGAAGTTATTTTAAAAAACCTAAAAGATTCGGGGCTTTTGACAAAACATTCGGGGCTCAAGCCCAATTAGTGTCGTAGGTGGACCTTATGAGGAAACTCAGCCTGGCTTGGGGGATCTTCCACATGTCGGCCCAACCTAAGGTCCTTTTTCCTGTGGTGGCATGTTCTATGTTTCGGTACACAGTCACATACTTTCTTAGTTCATGTTTCCAGTCCTTCCGCTCGAGCAATCTTTATTCTTGTCATCATCAATGCATTTTGGCGCTCCACTTCTCCATTTGGTGTTGTCCTCACGTGTTTAATTCCATTATTTTCACAGTATTCCCTGAATAAGTCAGATTTGAACTGTGGTCCATTGTCTGATTTGCGGGTAACATGTAGTCCATGTCTGCTGAAGATTGACTCAAGACGGTCAATGATTTTCTCTGTAGTTGTAGAGGTCAGAACATCATACTCATAATAGCGACTGTAATAATCTACTACTACAAGTATGTAGTGATTGGTTGGCAGTGGCCCTGGAAAATCTATTGCAAGATCCTGACAGGGACGGTCTGGTAGTGGTGTTCTCAATGGTTCTGGTAGGTCAGGTCTGGTTACAATTTGACATCCATGACAAGTCTTACAATATTTCTTGGCTGCTTTATCCATGCCAGGCCACCAAACCTTGGTTCTAAGGTGTTGTTTGGTTTATTCCCAAGTGTCCTTCATGAACTAGTTCAAGTGCGCGTGCATGTAACTTTGCGGCAGCACTATGCGATTTCCCCGTAGGACTATGTATCCCACTACACACAGTTCATTCGCAATTCGCTAGGTGCACAACTACAAGAATTTCCAGGTTATCTGCGTTGAGCTAGACCACTTCCGGTCACTGCTTCCGTTGATAGCGCCCTCTAGGTTGACGGACCGTGGTCTAGTGTACTGTAAAAGAAATATGAGTGTTTTTGGTAATAAAGCCGGTAAGCGTTTGAAACTTCAGCACCAAGAAAAGAAGACTTCTCTTCACCGCTGTGTACCGCTGTGTACCAATTCATCGCGTTACAATTCAATCCTGAGTTTTCATCGTTTCCCTGTGGATGAAGAAGTGAAGTCTGTGTGGACAGCAAAAATTCGACGGGAGAACTTCTCCCCAACTGACGGTACTCGAGTGTGCAGTGTTAATTTTTTACCTGGGGATTTTGTGGGACCGAGACATTTAAAGAAGGGCGCAGTACCATGTCTGTTCGCCTGGAACAAATTTTCTATTCCGGCACCCAGGCTCAATGTCTGGCAACGTCACCCGAGACCTCCGACCCCAGAGTTACTGCCGGCGGACATGTCTGAAGACAGCGTTCAGCCTATGGAAGTCACCGTTACCGACCACGACTACTGTGTCACTCCCAACACCTCCGTGGTAGTTTATGAGCTGACCAGGGAAAACGAGAAACTCAGGGGGAAGATTGAGCAGCTCCAAGACCAGCTGGAGTCTCTGCAGCTGCGGTCAACTTTTGGACTCCAACGCATCGCCGGATCCGACGAGGATATTCGCTTTTATACAAGGTTTGTTTACTATACTGTTTATTATACTGATTTCCCCCCTTCTCCGTGTGTGTGTGTGTTTTCCTCCGTGGGTGCTCACGGGCGCACGCCCTTTAAAAAGTAGTCAAAAAACATGTTTACATTTCAGAACCTTGGACAGCGGTCAACGCGAACACACACGCCTATTAATTACTCGATAATAAAGCCGTAAAGTAGGCTTTCAACTCACAGCGCCACTTCTCATAAATACGTGTGTGTGTGTGTGTGTGTGTGTGTCTTTGCAGCCTATCCAACAGCAACCCCAACTATCAAATCTCCACAGATCTGTTAATGTTAATTTCTGTTTATTATCATTGTTTATTACAACCCAAATGTGTTAAGGTCTTGTTGTTATTTCAGATTTGCATCGTACAAATCTTTCCTGGCCTTTTGGAAACAAGTGGAGCCAGCTGCTAACACAACATTTGTCAGAATCTCCTCAGCCAATGCTGCCTCTGCCAATGCTGCCTCAGGTATCCCACACCGAGCTACAAAACTGCTACTCGTCGATGAATTGCTACTATTTCTCATGTATCTTTCTGTGGGCCTGCCTCTGAGGGATCTGGCCAATCGTTTCTCAATTCACCGGACCACCGTCAGCAGGATCATCACATCATGGACTCACTTTCTGTATCACCTGCTGGGCTCCATTCGCCTGTGGATACCACCAGAGGATGTCAAAGCATACCTTCCACCAGAATTTACTGCATTTCCTGACACACAAGTGATCCTGGACTGCACAGAGATATGTTGTCAGACCCCCTCCTCTCTCCTTCTGCATAGCGAGGTTTATTCTTCATATAAATCTCATACTACCTTCAAAGCTATGATTGGCATCGCACCCCATGGTCCCATCACCTTTGTTTCCCCACTGTATGCAGGCTCAATGAGTGACAGGGAAATCTTCAAATTGTCTGGTATAATCAAATGCCTCACACCAGAAATGGCCATTATGGTGGACAAAGGCTTTCTAGTGGACAACCTTGTCGCTGGAAAGGTTTACCGACCTGCCTTCCTGGTAAAGAACACCCAGATGGCCAAAGAGGATGTCCAGCGCACTCAGTCCATTGCCCGCCTCAGAGTCCACGTTGAGAGGTGCATCAGGAGGGTCAAGGAGAACAAACTGTTTGAAAAGGTCATACCTCTGTCCATCTCTGGGTCTATTGACCAGCTGTTTTCAGTTGCTTGCCTCTTGGTAAATTACCAGTATGGGCCCCTTGTCAAGGCATGGGCAACCCAACAGTGATAAGTCTGTATTCAATACCAGACTGGCACCTGTTTGGACTTTTCTCTTCATGGAAAGAGAAGACATCCAATTTGTTGATTAAAAAAATGTGAAAAACGTCTGGACTACGATGTACCTTTTAGTTTGTAACATTTCCAGTAATTACGTAAATTACTACAGACATAAACAGATTACATTATGTGTTTATATAATTGCAAAATGTTCTTGACTGTTGTAGAAAGAAGTGGCTGATCTTTAATGCAATATCTACATTATCCATTTTCAGCAACCATTCATCCAATGTTCCAAAGGCTCATTCTGTTTACTAATCTGATATCATTTTAAAAGGCTAACTGAGAAAACACTGGAGAACCCTTTTACAATTATGTAAACACATAATGTAAACTGAAAACTACTGCCCTGGTTAAAAAAACAATGCAACTGATCTCAGCTGGTATTCTGTTTATAATGGAGTGGGATGGAAATTTCTAAGTGACCTCAAACTTTTGACCGGTAGTGTATTCACTGTAGGTAAGCAAACTGAGGATTTTCATGCATTCTTGTTTACCTCAAAACTTGTATAAAATAAAAAAGGAAAGAAAATACATTCACTCTTTTCTTATAGCAAATATTGATTAGTGTAAAGTCACTTAAATTATTATTAAAAATGTAAAGATGAAAAGTTTGTAATTTCTGTATTGGTGTTTGATGCTTGTGTTTTTACTCTGTGTTCTGAATGGTATTGTGTGTTTTGTGTGTGTTATCTCAGTGAGGATAGAGTGTTCTGAGACAATGTGTTAAGAGTTGTGTTGTTAGGAATGAGTTTTGCAGGACATGTGAACTGTGTAGCTCAGGTGACTGTTGGTAGTGCTGACTGTGGTTAGAGTTTTGCACATGTGGCTTCAGTTGTGCCCACTGTTGTTTAGCAATCCAAAAAATATATACTGTAATTGTACTGTTTTGTAACCTGTGATATACTGGTACCTTTCAGTAAATTATCATAAGTTTACTTGATGTTTACCTTGAATTTTATTGCCTCTTATACAGTGGCTCTGCCACAAATACATCAGACATTTTAACAAATGGCACCTTGTATAGGTTTGTAATGATAACTATATACAGTAGCCAACATAAACAAATGGCACCTTGTATAGGTTTGTAATGACAACTATATACAGTAGCCTACATAAACAAATGGCACCTTGTGTAGGTTTGTAATGATAACTATATACAGTAGCCTACATAAACAAATTGCACCTTGTATAGGTTTGTAATGACAACTATATACAGTAGCCTACATAAACAAATTGCACCTTGTATAGGTTTGTAATGATAACTATATACAGTAGCCTACATAAACAAATGGCACCTTGTATAGGTTTGTAATGACAACTATATACAGTACATAAACATGAAACTATTTACAGACACGTGCATGTGTAGATTGTAATGAGAACTATGAGATTAGATTTTACACAAACACATATCTAGGGAGAATGGGGTGATTCAAGTTTTCATGGAACATGATAAGTAAAAGTAGAAAAAGAAAAAATCCCCCTTCTCCCTGATGACTGCAGCCACCTCTGGGTCCTTGTAGATCCTTTGAATGACCATGTCCTCCTCTGCAAAAACAACAAAGTCACACCAGTCCATACCTGTCAGTAGGAGTTGCCCTTGGACCTGCCAGTAGTAGCTGTGTTGCTTTTTTAGCTTCATGGAGTCATTGTGGAGCTTCAGGTATTTGCAGTCAACTTTACTCTTGACATTGGGGCATTTTACCTCCAACAGGCCAAAGGGTGGGTTGTCTGTGGGGTCAAAAACACCATCGGGAGAAGACCCTAACCAGGGGGCATCAGGGTGTATGACGAAGCCACAAGGCCAGTAGCTGTTGTTCTTCACTTTACAGTATTCTTGAATGGCCTGTGGCTCCAATGCCAGACCTCTTTTCATGACCGATGTTTGGGCCACACCCCTGAGCAGTCTTTCAGCGAGATGTTCTGCTGATGTCTGACCACGAACATGACAAAACCTCCCTAAAGTGAGAAGATGTTAATCTCATCCTTCTGACCCGATGCCACTCCACAGACATACTCTGGTCCCTTGTTGCCACTTCTATTGCCCTTGCCATATCCAAGTTGGTCAGTATAGATTGCAGATGCAGTTGCTGGTGGAGACTGCATACAAACTGGCAACAAGTGGGCTCCAATCTGTAGCCATCCAAAGGCAGAGGTGGTGGTGTAGGAGCTCCAGTGTGGAGTAAAATGATGCGGCTTGCTGGCACTGGCTGCTGGTAAGAGATCAGACTGCCCTCTTGAACTTTTCCCAAAGCTGACTCGACCAGCGGGACATCGGCACTGATGGACATGGTGGTAATAAGGGGTGCTATGTCAGGTGAAAAGCCTTCATATGCTTCTGTCACTTTCAAAACATCAGGATCAGGCATATCCCCCCGCATTGCCTTGTAGAGAGTGCTCCTATGTAGAATTTTATATCACAATTCAAATTAGTAAACATGTACCTATACATATCTGTGTGACAGATAACCACATTTTCATGATTATTCTTTTTACTTATTACATAACCTACCTGACACCACTGGCAACTGTCCTTTGTTTGGGCTTGGCAGACATCACAACCATGTCACTGACCCGGCCTGGTTTTACACCCTATCAATCGATGATAAAAGTAAAAAGAAATGGCATCTCAGAGGTGGTTAAATGTAACGTGTGGAAAATGTTATCTTTTATGCAAAGACAAATAGTCCGGGCAAAGTAGCGTTTTACGACAGACAAATTGTAAAATAATTTTTTGCAGCTTAGATAATTGCTATGAGGTGTCCAGAACAACATACTAAAAGTCCTAAGAAATCCTAGTTGAAGAAATATGTTTAATTCTCAAAATGAGTTACTTTGTCTTGACTAAAACTACACCCAGCACATGTGGCTACTGGTAATAATGCTCTGAAAATTACCATAGTCCTTGGCTTGTGCCAGCGTTGCTCTGTCTCGGTGCAGCTAAGGACTGGGGGTACAGCAAGGAGGCGGAGCTTAGAGTAGGTCGCTGTCTGGAAAAGGAGAGCCACGGTATGGTTGCAAAGTGCCTTGCCAGCAGCACACGAGCACACCGTCTCATACAGCTGCACTGGGGAGGAGTCTTCGAGGACAATCTCGGAAGAAAACAGCAGAAAAAGTTACTACTCACGCGCATAACTAACCTTAATCTAAGCAAGTGTAGTATAATGTGATGTGAACTATATCCTACTCTCAAGTTGTGAAGTCTCTCCTTTTTCCTCAGGGACCTGTGGCACATAGCTCGCACACTGACTCTCCCTGTGCCTGACACTTTGTTTGACACTGAGTTAGGGATAACATCACATTGATTATCATTTAAGTGACACATCAAGATCGTTTAGGAATAATTACATGGTACAATCACTCAAAAGTTATATTGCTATTCATTTTTAACAGAATAGCCCCGTTTACAGGACACCTTTTAACTTATAACCCAATTATGATGGGGTCCGATCAAACATCCATTTCTTTAATCGATTGATAGAGGTCGTGTGTTTATGTACACATCTATTTTATACGCTATTCCAATCAAGCAGGAAATTAGTTACGTTAGGATCTTGTGAACGGATTGACTTTCAATCGGACTAAAAAGAGGCAGAGATGCTCACAAGTCTCTGAGCTAGAGTCCAAGTCAAGTCTCAAGTCTTTGAGCTAGAGTCCAAGTCAAGTCTCAAGTCTCTGAGCTAGAGTCCAAGTCAAGTCTCAAGTCTCTTGTGGTTATAATAAGTGTTGCATCACGTACAGCGACCCATCCAGGCTGCTTAGAACACTGCATAGCTATATATAAGAAATTCAAAGCATGCAATATGTTATTATGACTCCTTTATCTATCAGCATACAGTATCAGCTTTGATTTTGGTATATAATCAGTGTAAACAGACTATTGCAACATGATAAAAACCAAGAATGCTTTACTTTTAAGTTAATATCTGTACTTTAAGTAACATACAGTACAGTACAGACCAAAAATTGAGGCTCTGAAGAAAAAGGACTCCCTGTCTGTTGATGAATTATAATGAAAGGCCTTTGCTCCTATTATGCTGGCTCTGTGGGGCCATAAGACCAAATATAGAAAATATTATAACTCACAACACTAAAATTGACATACTCCTATTTAGTTCAAAACTGCAAAACATCACAGTGTAGCTAAATGCAAAACACTATTGCAACCAAATGAAATTTTTAACACACTACAGTGCACTTCCTTATGATAGAGAATCCTCAATTATTTGTTATTTACTTAGTGGCAGATCCATGTAATGTGCACTGCCTATGCAACTAATCATACCTTATAAACTACTGTAAGTCAACACATCCCAGACTCTCAAACCAGTGTAACGTTATAACTAAATGAAACTGTAACGTTATATGATCAACAATAATCCTGTAACCTGTTTGCAGACAACGTTAATAATTAACGTGATGGCAGACAGCGGCACCTAAATGATTGACGTAACGTTAATCGACCACCACAAGTTTGGCAATTAAACAAACGCTCATTTTATATTTGATAAGGAAGACAGTCGGAGTTAACCTCCCGTAACGTTAGGTCGTAGCTAAAGCAAGAAGCAAGCTAACGGTAGATGGTCAATGCTGAGCTAAACATGTTTACTCACCTATCAGTGTGCGTTTTCAGATGCCTGATAAAATGAGATGTGGTTGAGCCAGAATCTTTTATCGTGATACCGCATATTTTGCATTGAGTGCTTCTTTTGTTTGGGCCGTCTTGTTTAAAGTTTTTGAACGCAAAACTTACGATGAATGGCACAGCAGCGGCCGGTGAATTTGACATGTTTGTTTGTTGTCCTCCAGCCAGCAATACGTACGTGTTACGTAGGCAGGTTATAGGTAACGGAGGGAGGGGTATAGCGAGGTCGTCAGACGTTTCCTAAAAATCAACATTGTTCACGAGTCCCGCCGCTCGAGTCCGAGTCAAGTCTGAAGTCTTTCGAGGACGAGTCTCAAGTCGAGTCTGAAGTCACTGTGTGTGCGACTTAAGTCGCACTCGAGTCCGAGTCTCAAACTCGAGTCCCCATCTCTGAAAAGAGGTGAGCTAAATGTAAACCCTAACCCTAAATGTAAACGAAAGTCTAAAATAAAACTATCTACTCATGAATCATGTGAAATAAGGCCAACCCTAGAGGAAAACCTGTAATTCCCATAGATGATTTAGTTAGTTAGTAACAATCAAGCTACTGCTAACCCGACCTAGTTTTAGTCAGCTAGCTAGCTAGCTAGCTAACTCAGCTGTCACCGAAGATACGACACAGTAAAAAAAAACAACACGTACCTTCATAGTTGTCAATGAACTGGGAAATGTACATTTTGAACCCAAGGGGGTAAGCTTCGCTTCAGAGCTTGAACCTCCCATGGGATCGCTTCGTTGCTACAAAGCGATCACCTCCCGTTAGCATTCCGCTGACCGCCATTTTGTTTTTACGTCATTTGACAGCGAATAACTTTACATCTGAAGCGTTTAAAGACTCTATTTGTCCATTGTTTATTTCTACAGAAACACGAAAATGTATAAAAAGCTCCATTACCTTGTACCTCACGTTATGATTCCGTAGCAGATGTTTTTGTGAAAATAGGCTAACGATTGTGTCATAACCAGGCGACTTACTGTCGCATAGTCGAAAAATTACCGTACTGCCAGGAGAAGCCATAGACAGTACATGAGAAGGGAGAAGCCATAGACGGCCAAGCTCGCAGGCAATCGGGTGGGCGTGGAGGCATGCAGTCAAGTGAGAAGGTGAAGCCCATAGAGTTTATGAAAAGCATCCGAACAAAATATTTCAGCTTTATTATATATAATATTTCAGTTTTCAGCAACGTTTTGATGGATTGGAATTACTCATACTTCGATATGTAGCAATGAATTCATATGAAGTAACATTTATCCACGAACAAGTAGGCTATGATATTTTAAGAAATGTATATGTTGTTAAATAATGAGGGTTAGGAGGTATAGCTACACAGGAGATGGGGAAATTATACAGGCAATGGAGAAAAAACCCCGTCTTAAAGCCAATTGCGGTTAACGTTATTCCTTTATTTATATACAGATCCGTGTGCCACCTCCCCCCCACACACCACCCATACAATGTTACTGTTACACACTGCACATATCTATACATACTGTACATATCTGTCTATATTGTTCACACTGCATATCCATGTGTTCTGCTCTTATAATGCTACTTTTAATACACTGCACATAGCCTTAGTGTAAACCATACCACTTGGTTAACTGTATACTACTGTCTACACTGCACTATGCCATATACTGTTTATACCTGTCTATACTGTACTTTTTTTGCACTTGTGGTTTGACATTAACTGCATTGAATTGTCTCTGTACTTGTACTCTGCACAATGACATTGAAGAGAAATATAATCAAATCTAATCTAAAGGTGTTTTGACATCTCCCTTATCAATATTCACTGTGTAGGCCACTGACTTTGAATATATATCATTATAAAGTTCTACGACATAAGTAATAAAACCACATGACATTTCTGTCAAAGCATGTCTACTTGAATGTCAACTGTGTGTTTCAATAATAAATATTGAATCATTTGGTTAATAATATTGCTTTATTAAAAGTTGAAATAGTAAAACACAAATAAAAACATTATATAAAAAAGTAATAATAATAAATAAAAAAATCCCTATCTCTGTTAAGGCTGTATATACAACCCAGAACACAGAGATACCACTCAGGACACAGATAAACAGTTCAAGTATTTATTAGGCATAAATACTCAGAGGAGATGAACAATCAAGGCTGAGCTTGTAGTCTTCTGGGAATGGACTGCAGCTTGAGGGAACCAGGCAGTGGCAGATCAGAAGAAGTTCTGAGTAGATTCCAGCAGAAGCAGGTGGTTGTGTCTGAGTGGCGTGAGGCAGGCAGCACGGCAGAGCACGGCAGGTAGGAAGCAGGTAACAGCGGGATCTGCACAGAGGAACTGAAGTTAGACAGAGAAAATACTAAATCACGAGAGTTTCTGGAAATATGTGCAGGGATACTGAGCCAAGTTACCACGTAGGAGTATGTAACGATCTGGCGCTGAAGAGGTGAACAGCCCGGGTATACATACTGCAGGTGTGAATCATGGAATGTGCATCAGCTGTGCCAGAGCAGGGATGAATGGCCATGCCTCTTGACGGAAGGGGGAACAAGGCAGCTGACCCACAATCTCCTCTCAAGCTATAGCTACATTCGTTGTGGGGAAGAAAAGAGAGAGGCCATGGGGTGGATGGCTAGGGTGATACATCAATGGCACGGAGGGGAGAAAGGGTGTTGTGTGTGGGAATCAGCAGGATATCTGGGGCTTCTCTTCTTCTAAGGGACCGGTTGAAGAAAGGAAAGAGTCCGTGCCATCGAAGTCCACCCCAGCCATAAACAAAACAGAAAAAGTCTATGCAGATATACAATAAATCACAAATGAATTGCTCTTATCTGTTCACTGAAATAATAATATGACAATATAGGTATTACACAAGGTTTGAGGGCTTAGCATTCTTTGCTACTGCTTACTGTTAAACCTTAATTATAGTGTGAAGTCATGCCATGTATTGATTTGCAGTGTGTCAGGTGGGTTACCTATTTGGACTTGTACTTTAGGCTTCATGGCTATTGCTGTCCCCGAGGTGGAGGATGGGGACGGTCCTAGAAAAATAAAAGGCACAGTACAGAGCACGTTAGCTTTAGTATGACTAAATAACAACATTACAACTAACCGGTGACATCTTATTTTAGCACAATCTCATACAGTTCTGAAATATATCCTAGGGTCCTTTTTCTTCAGAGATGGCATGTTTGCTAATTCAGTAGCTGACAGGGATTATATTTGGACCCAGTCTGTTTTCTAGTTATACAATTCAAATCAACTTGTGTAATACTTCCTTTGGGCACAATTGATTGTTAGGCATTGTGTGGGCTAACAGCTTGATGTTAGTATTTAAACCTATGTGGAAAGAAAAATGAAAAGGGCAACCCTCAGTTATATATGTTATTGGTGACATTATTGTCCATCTATTACCTATCTTTTATTCAACAGGCCAAAGCAGACACTTTTGTCCAAAGCGATTTACTGATTAACTTTTTTATATGACTGATTCGTCCATTTTCTTTTGCGATGTAGCTAGATAACAGTTGACGCCATTTTGTGGTTTTATTCGGCCAAAATTAACGTTAAACAACCCATATACTGTCTATGTATACAACATGTGCAAGCAAGCATGTTATCTTTAATGCCTCAGCTAGCTTAAATGATATATAACTTAATCTGACGTACTGGCGTTATATTTTAAATTAAATAAATACTATGCAAAATGACCAAATAATTAATCATAATACTTACCAAAAGTTGCTTCTCGTGATCCATCGGTATCTGCGAGATTCGTAATGACTGAGATTTCTCTTGGCACAGCTACCAGAAGACTTACAGCTTTCAGTCACGTTGCTCACGTCACATTTACGTTGTCTCTGTCAGTTGGAGGCTGCGCAGTAAAGCAAGCGATCACCGGAAAAGAGCTTCTAATAGCCTTCACTGGTCTCCGTCCAGAGCAACGGGATCTATTGGTCCATTATATACTGTCTATGTTTGAACCCCTTCTCTCTCTTACTCCTGGGAGCAGATGCAAAGGTGTTAGTGATCCTGTGCAAATCACTGATGGTAAAATCAGGTAGGTCTTGCAGGCTTCTAGTATAAAACAACGCCATCTTCAGGTCAGGATGACTCAGGAATGAGGCGAGCGGAAGTGGGACGGCTTACCGGAAACAAACCGGATGTCGGCAACATTCTACTCATGCAACTAGCGAATTGGTGCATATGATTTACAGTTCTCAAAGATTCCATTTGTGATGGACTTACGTACCTCCACTATTTCAGGGTCAGTAGCAGAGGCCTCCTCCACCTCTCGGGTAGACTTAGACTTCTCTAGCACTTGTTGTTACAAAGCTCACATACTCTTCTGATTCATGTTTGTGTATCTCCTTTTTTTCGGTATCCCCTAGCAGCCGTGACAGCAGATCTGGCAAACATAACATAGCAGATCTGCTGTCACGGCTGCGATGGGTTCTCAGACTGCAGCCATATGACTTCAGAGTAATACACGAGTAATACGGCTGCAGTCTGAGAACCCATCGCTCTATGCGTGCACATGGTTTTGATCGCTGACTGTATATAACTTCCAACGGCTTATGATCAAACTTCCTGCCATACAAATAAGTATGTAGCCAGACCCGGATTATCCATAAGGGCACTTGGGCACTGGCCCAGGGGCACCAACCATTCACAACCAGTGGAGGGGCACCACATGACACAAGCTTAACAATATTTTCCGTAAATTGTTATATTATTCACTTGAAATTGTTGAAAGACCATACATTACTCGTTTATGAACACTAATTTCACAATAATAATAATAATACATTCTAAATAAATCAATTAAATGACCACAGTTACACGCAAATGTATCATTTGGGGGATGGGGCGGGGGGTTTAACAATAATCAAAAGTGGCCAGTTTAACCCCCCCCCCAAAAATGTTATCATAATGATGAATGTAAAATAATAACTGTTATAAAAAATGATAAGTGGTTGGCTTTCTTGATTCAATGTAATAGGCAAACAAAGAAACATTTTTCACACAAACCCCCCCACCTCTGGGTGAGACTTGGTTGCGCCCAAGCCGTCTCTGTGTTTTTCAGGCTCACAGCACGGCCAGCACGGCGCTTCGTGAGTTTATTCAGTAAGCAGAGAAGTGGACTGTGGACTGGTCTTCCTAGAACTTGTATTTCTTTCAGAGGACTTTGTGCAATAAATCCATATTCTATCTATCTATATCTATAGATGTAATATTGATAGTCTTTTTTTCCATATCTTATTCATTTTAGGTCCTTTTATTGTCGTTAGCTGTGATGCTTAAGCAGTTTTACTTTACCATGATGTTTTTGAAAGTTTTTGACAAGAGGAGTTGCTTTCAGGGCCCGTGAAATAAAGTCGGAAAAATACATATTTGACCTACCCACAATGCTGCAATATATAGTATTGATTTTGGCTTTTTGTATTGATAGACATTTTGAATTGAGAACGTTTGAATATAGTGCTCACTGCTCATATGCCTACATGTATGTAGTTGGATAAGTTAGTAAATTACATTTGAGAAATCCCCTTGATTATGTCTGATATTTTTGGCAGGGGGAAAGCAAGTATTGGTTTCTCTTTGCATAATGAAAATGCTTTGTTTTTTTGTTTTTGGCTTGTCTGCTGGGCTGATGTACTGATGTGTATTGATTTTGACATTTTGAATTGAGTACTGTGCTTTTTGAATTCAACATTTTGAATTGAGACATTTGAATACAGTGCTCACTGCTCATATGCCTACATGTATGTAGTTGGACAAGTTAGTAAATTACATTTGAGAAATCCCCTTGATTATGTCTGATATTTTTGCCAGGAGGACAGCACGAGTAAAGGGGGTAGTGGACGGGGGGGCTTTGATGTATAGTGCCCAGGGGCACCACATTGTCTTAATATGGGCCTGGATGT
>JABUOV010000412.1:7500-10000 GCA_025617405.1 Perca schrenkii
GGACTAATGTAATGCTGAGTGACATGTCAGAAGGGGGTGGGACTAATGAAATGCTGAGTGACATGTCAGAAGGGGGTGGGACTAATGAAATGCTGAGTGACATGTCAGAAGGGGGGCGGGGCTAATGAAATGCTGAGTGACATGTCAGAAGGGGGCGGGGCTAATGAAATGCTGAGTGACATGTCAGAAGGGGGTGGGACTAATGAAATGCTGAGTGACATGTCAGAAGGGGGCGGGACTAATGTAATGCTGAGTGACATGTCAGAAGGGGGCGGGACTAATGTAATGCTGAGTGACATGTCAGAAGGGGGCGGGGGCTAATGAAATGCTGAGTGACATGTCAGAAGGGGGCGGGACTAATGAAATGCTGAGTGACATGTCAGAAGGGGGGCGGGACTAATGTAATGCTGAGTGACATGTCAGAAGGGGGTGGGACTAATGAAATGCTGAGTGACATGTCAGAAGGGGGCGGGACTAATGTAATGCTGAGTGACATGTCAGAAGGGGGCGGGACTAATGAAATGCTGAGTGACATGTCAGAAAGACTGTCAAACTAGTAAAAGTTTAATACAGCAGCAGCTGTATGTATGTGAGGTGTGCATCCGTGTGAATCCGAGTTAATGTGTTTTTTTATTTACTACACTTATTTTTATTGCTGTTAACTGTTTTTTTTGGACATTTTATAATAAATTTATTGTATAAAAATTTGATTTCTTCTATTATTTGAACTGTTAAAAGCCCTCCTATAGGGACAGGTGTTGTGAATTAGCCGTGGCTACAAACACTGTGATGCAGGCATCGGGTTGTTATTTCTGTAATAATCTTTTTTTTTTTTGTATCTGTCCCCATGTAAAGGTATAGAGGAGGATTTTCTTTTTCCGGGTGGATCATCAAGACTATTGGTCCTCCTGGTTGTCAATCATTCTGGTGATGTGTTTACGTCCCTAGCTTTCAGGTGTGTATGTGTGGTGAGCTTGAGCTACGGTTTCAGCCATTCATTGAAGCGTTGAAGCTTTTAGGAGAATATTTCACACGCTGGCGTGCGCTAAAAGCACAGGTTGGGCTTCCCACTGATGCCTCAGTCGTGAAGTTTCTACTCCACAGGTAAAGTTTGGCTATTTGGAGAAATCCATTTAAAATCACTGCTAGTAAAAGTTGATGTAGCTAAGCTATGATTAGCGATGCTAGCCCTGGCACAAGTCACGCACCGCGCACACACGGTAAACATCTCAATTTGTGAAAAAGGTCAAATCTTCTTTAGGAAAGTAGGCTTGTATGAGCCATGCCGACAGCAACTTGTAAACAGTGCACTCTCGTGCACACGTTTAATAGGCGTTCCCTCTCGGGAGCAGGCAGAGGGTTGAGCATGTGCATTATTTCAAAAAGTACAGAGGGCGGTTCTTTACTAAAATTCAGGAAAATCCTCCACTATACCTTTAAATAAACTACAAATAAATAAGAAAGGGGGGCGGGGCTAATGCTGAGCATCCTCTGAACTGTATAGAGAGCCGAAGTCCCGCCCCTTCCGGTGGACCTCATGGGACCTTAAGTCAGAAAAAATATGAACGGTAGTGAACGGGGAGAGGCAAATTATTTTTTGATCCCGTTTGAATTGAGCCGTGGATTACACATCTGATGTTCGTCAATTTAGAAGATGATTTTTCAACCGAAGAAAGTCTCAGTTAGCCGTAGGTTTGTCGTAGTACCGCTTAGTTTAGTGTGAAACAGCTCAGTGGACTACATCTCCCAGTGGACTACATCTCCCAGTGGACTACATCTCCCAGTGGACTACATCTCCCAGGAGACTACATCTCCCAGTGGACTACATCTCCCAGTGGACTACATCTCCCAGTGGACTACATCTCCCAGGAGACTACATCTCCCAGTGGACTACATCTCCCAGTAGACTACATCTCCCAGTAGACTACATCTCCCAGTGGACTACATCTCCCAGGAGACTACATCTCCCAGTGGACTACATCTCCCAGTGGACTACATCTCCCAGTGGACTACATCTCCCAGTGAACTACATCTCCCAGTGGACTACATCTCCCAGTGGACTACATCTCCCGTTTCACACAATCTACCTCACCTAGCTTGATGCTTGGTTCACTAGCTAGCTAGCTTAGCTCTGTTCCACAACACATGTAACGTTATCTTACCTGCTGGGTTTTATCCAGTCAGGTGTTCTCAGCAGAGAAGCTAAAGAACGAGAGAGATCCTCTGATCATTAGAGTAACGTTACATCCTGGTACCATACACAGAGACATCGTAGCTTCAGAGAGACGTCATCCATGAAGTTTGTAGTCTTTCTAATTACGTATTTTCACAGTCTTATACTTCAACAGTTTAACAACAAACTGAGATTTTCTTCGGTTGAAAAATAATGTTTTAAATTGACGAACATCATATTTGTAATCCAGGGCTCAATTCAAACTGGATCAAAAAATAATTATTATCTCTCCATTGACCCTCGTTCATATTTTTTCGAAAGATAAAG
>JABUOV010000412.1:20000-25000 GCA_025617405.1 Perca schrenkii
GTTGTTGTGTGACAGTGTGTTGTTGTGTGACAGTGTGTTGTTGTGTGACAGTGTGTTGTTGTGTGTCTGTGTTGTTGTGTGCTGTGTTGTGTGTCTGTGTTGTTGTGTGACAGTGTGTTGTTGTGTGACAGTGTGTTGTTGTGTGACAGTGTGTTGTTGTGTGTCTGTGTTGTTGTGTGACAGTGTGTTGTTGTGTGACAGTGTGTTGTTGTGTGACTGTGTGTTGTTGTGTGTCTGTGTTGTTGTGTGACAGTGTGTTGTTGTGTGACAGTGTGTTGTTGTGTGTCTGTGTTGTTGTGTGTCTGTGTTGTTGTGTGACAGTGTGTTGTTGTGTGACAGTGTGTTGTTGTGTGTCTGTGTTGTTGTGTGTCTGTGTTGTTGTGTGTCTGTGTTGTTGTGTGACAGTGTGTTGTTGTGTGACAGTGTGTTGTTGTGTGACAGTGTGTTGTTGTGTGTCTGTGTTGTTGTGTGTCTGTGTTGTTGTGTGACTGTGTGTTGTTGTGTGTCTGTGTTGTTGTGTGTCTGTGTTGTTGTGTGACAGTGTGTTGTGTGACAGTGTGTTGTTGTGTGACTGTGTTGTTGTGTGTCTGTGTGTTGTTGTGTGACTGTCTTGTTGTGTGTCTGTGTGTTGTTGTGTGACAGTGTGTTGTTGTGTGTCTGTGTTGTTGTGTGACAGTGTGTTGTTGTGTGACAGTGTGTTGTTGTGTGTCTGTGTTGTTGTGTGACTGTGTTGTTGTGTGACAGTGTGTTGTTGTGTGTCTGTGTTGTTGTGTGACAGTGTGTTGTTGTGTGTCTGTGTTGTTGTGTGACTGTGTGTTGTTGTGTGACAGTGTGTTGTTGTGTGTCTGTGTTGTTGTGTGACTGTGTGTTGTTGTGTGACAGTGTGTTGTTGTGTGTCTGTGTTGTTGTGTGACAGTGTGTTGCTGTGTGACAGTGTGTTGTTGTGTGACTGTGTGTTGTTGTGTGACAGTGTGTTGTTGTGTGTCTGTGTTGTTGTGTGTCTGTGTTGCTGTGTGACAGTGTGTTGTTGTGTGACAGTGTGTTGTTGTGTGACTGTGTGTTGTTGTGTGACTGTGTTGTTGTGTGACAGTGTGTTGTTGTGTGACAGTGTGTTGTTGTGTGACAGTGTGTTGCTGTGTGACTGTGTGTTGTTGTGTGACAGTGTGTTGTTGTGTGACAGTGTGTTGTTGTGTGACAGTGTGTTGCTGTGTGACTGTGTGTTGTTGTGTGTCTGTGTTGTTGTGTGACAGTGTGTTGTTGTGTGACAGTGTGTTGTTGTGTGTCTGTGTTGTTGTGTGACAGTGTGTTGTGTGACAGTGTGTTGTTGTGTGACTGTGTGTTGTTGTGTGACAGTGTGTTGTTGTGTGTCTGTGTGTTGTTGTGTGACTGTGTGTTGTGTGACAGTGTGTTGTTGTGTGACAGTGTGTTGTTGTGTGACTGTGTGTTGTTGTGTGTCTGTGTTGTTGTGTGACAGTGTGTTGTTGTGTGTCTGTGTTGTTGTGTGACTGTGTGTTGCTGTGTGACTGTGTGTTGTTGTGTGTCTGTGTTGTTGTGTGACAGTGTGTTGCTGTGTGACTGTGTGTTGTTGTGTGTCTGTGTTGTTGTGTGACTGTGTGTTGTTGTGCGACTGTGTTGTTGTGTGTCTGTGTTGTTGTGTGACAGTGTGTTGTTGTGCGACTGTGTGTTGTTGTTGATCTACCCTCCTCCTCCTCTTCTTCTTCTCTTCTTTCTTCTTCATGGATTTACGCTCTAAGTGGAGAGATTAAGGTTTGCTTTATTTTCTTTCTCTGAGGTTCAACTCTGTCTGATCCACCTGAGTCATCACTGACACACCTCACTGTCTCTGTGTGTCTCTGTGTGTATCTGTGTGTATATATACAGTACAGGCCAAAAGTTTGGACACACCTTCTCATTCAATGTATTTCTTTATTTTCATGACTATTTACATTCTAGATTCTCACTGAAGGCATCAAAACTATGAATGAAAACATATGTTATGCATATATATATTATGTTATGGAAAATTCCTGATTATTTACATGGAGTCTGGTGGAGATATGCCGGCTCTATACACGCTAAAAGTCCTGATTATTTACATGGAGTCTGGTGGAGATATGCTGGCTCTAAACACACTAAAAGTCCTGATTATTTACATGGAGTCTGGTGGAGATATGCCGGCTCTATACACGCTAAAAGTCCTGATTATTTACATGGAGTCTGGTGGAGATATGCTGGCTCTATACACGCTAAAAGTCCTGATTATTTACATGGAGTCTGGTGGAGATATGCTGGCTCTATACACGCTAAAAGTCCTGATTATTTACATGGAGTCTGGTGGAGATATGCTAGCTTTATACATGCTAAAAGTCCTGATTATTTACATGGAGTCTGGTGGAAATATGCTGGGTCTATACACGCTAAAAGTCCTGATTATTTACATGGAGTCTGGTGGAGATATGCTGGCTCTATACACGCTAAAAGTCCTGATTATTTACATGGAGTCTGGTGGAGATATGCTGGCTCTATACACACTAAAAGTCCTGATTATTTACATGGAGTCTGGTGGAGATATGCTGGCTCTATACACGCTAAAAGTCTACCGTTAGCTACTCCGCTGTGCTGTGGAGTAATGTCTGACTATGTGAGACTAGCATGTAACGTTAGCTACTCCGCTGTGCTGTGGACTAATGTCTGACTATGTGAGACTAGCATCTACCGTTAGCTACTCCGCTGTGCTGTGGAGTAATGTCTGGCTATGTGAGACTAGCATCTAACGTTAGCTACTCCGCTGAGCTGTGGAGTAATGTCTGGCTATGTGAGACTAGCATCTAACGTTAGCTACTCCGCTGTGCTGTGGAGTAATGTCTGACTATGTGAGACTAGTGATTAAACGTTAGCTACTCCGCTGTGCTGTGGAGTAATGTCTGACTATGTGAGACTAGCATCTAACGTTAGCTACTCTGCTGTGCTGTGGAGTAATGTCTGACTATGTGAGACTAGTATTTAACGTTAGCTACTCCGCTGTGCTGTGGAGTAATGTCTGGCTATGTGAGACTAGCGTCTAACGTTAGCTACTCCGCTGAGCTGTGGAGTAATGTCTGGCTATGTGAGACTAGCATCTAACGTTAGCTACTCTGCTGTGCTGTGGAGTAATGTCTGGCTATGTGAGACTAGCATCTACCGTTAGCTACTCCGCTGTGCTGTGGAGTAATGTCTGGCTATGTGAGACTAGCATCTAACGTTAGCTACTCCGCTGTGCTGTGGAGTAATGTCTGGCTATGTGAGACTAGCGTCTAACGTTAGCTACTCCGCTGTGCTGTGGAGTAATGTCTGGCTATGTGAGACTAGCATCTAACGTTAGCTACTCCGCTGTGCTGTGGAGTAATGTCTGGCTATGTGAGACTAGCGTCTACCGTTAGCTACTCCGCTGTGCTGTGGAGTGGGGCGGGGGAAACGACTCTCCAGTATTTTGAATTGGTAGTGCAGTAACTATTTTAACCGCTAGCTGCCAGTATTACACACAATATTACATATTGCACCTTTAAAGTACATAATTCCATATGTGTTCATTCATAGTTTTGATGCCTTCAGTGAGAATCTACAATGTAAATAGTCATGAAAATAAAAAGGAAACGCATTGAATGAGAAGGTGTGTCCAAACTTTTGGCCTGTACTGTGTGTGTGTGTGTGTGTGTGTGTGTGTGTGTGTGTGTGTGTGTGTGTGTGTGTGTGTGTGTGTCTGTGTGTATATGTATCTGTGTGTCTTCTCTAAGAGCAGAGATGAGTTCTCATGCAGCAGAGCGGAGCCTTGTAATTTGATCGTGACGCAGGACGTGTGTGTGTGTGTCTATGTGTGTATCTGTGTGTGTGTTTATGTATGTGTGTATTTGTGTGTCTGTGTGTGTGTCTGTGTGTGTGTGTTTAAGTATGTGTGTATTTGTGTGTCTGTGTATATGTATGTGTGCCTGTGTGTATGTGTGTGTCTGTGTGTGTATCTGTGCATCTGTGTATGTGTGTGTCTATTTGTGTGTATGTGTGTGTCTGTGTGTATCTGTGTGTGTATGTATTTGTATGTCTGTGTGTCTATGTGTGTATCTGTGTGTGTGTGTATCTGTGTGTATCTGTGTGTGTGTGTGTGTCTGTGTGTGTGTATGTGTGTGTGTGTGTGTGTGTGTGTCTATGTGTGTGTCTGTGTGTATATGTATGTGTGTGTGTATGTGTGTGTGTATGTGTGTGTCTGTGTGTATGTGTGTGTGTGTGTATGTGTGTGTATGTGTGTGTCTGTGTGTATGTGTGTATGTGTGTGTCTGTGTGTGTATCTGTGTGTATCTGTGTGTGTATGTATTTGTATGTCTGTGTGTCTATGTGTGTATCTGTGTGTGTGTGTATCTGTGTGTATCTGTGTGTATTTGTGTGTCTGTGTATATGTATGTGTGCCTGTGTGTATGTGTGTGTCTGTGTGTGTATCTGTGCATCTGTGTATGTGTGTGTCTATTTGTGTGTATGTGTGTGTCTGTGTGTATCTGTGTGTGTATGTATTTGTATGTCTGTGTGTCTATGTGTGTATCTGTATGTGTGTGTCTATGTGTGTATCTGTGTGTATGTGTGTGTCTATGTGTGTGTATCTGTGTGTGTGTATATGTATGTGTGTGTCTATGTGTGTGTCTGTGTGTATCTGTGTGTGTGTGTGTATGTGTGTGTCTATGTGTGTGTCTGTGTGTGTGTATATGTGTGTGTGTATGTGTGTATCTATGTGTGTGTCTGTGTGTATATGTGTGTGTGTGTATGTATATGTGTGTCTATGTGTGTGTCTGTGTGTATTTGTGTGTGTGTATATGTATGTGTGTATCTATGTGTGTGTCTGTGTGTGTATGTGTGTGTGTATATGTATGTGTGTGTATATGTATGTGTGTATCTATGTGTGTGTCTGTGTGTATATGTGTGTGTATCTATGTGTGTGTGTGTGTATGTGTGTGTGTATATGTATGTGTGTATCTATG
>JABUOV010000413.1:0-36893 GCA_025617405.1 Perca schrenkii
TGTGAATCATTAATTGAGTCTGTTTCTACATGAAATAACAGAATTATATCTTCCTTTAGGTATCATCTGTGAAGAACTCACTCCAGTAGAGACAGAAACGAACAGTTTAGAAGGCAGCTCTGTTGCTCTGTCCTACAAATACTCCAAACAAGCTGGATATAATGATTATTTCTTCTGGTATCGACAATATCCAGGAAAACCACCAGATTTTCTCATCTTTCACTCTGTAACGCAAGTTGAAACAAACTCTAGACTGTCTGCTTCAGTGAGTGAGGATAAAAACAAAATGATTCTTCAGATCTCCTCTACTGCAGTGACAGACTCTGCTCTTTACTACTGTGCTGTGAGGCCCACAGTGACAGCAAACCCACAGTCTCTTTACAAAAACCTGACAGCTCCTCACTGAACATTAGAGCTTAGATCGGGCCCAAAAAATCAAGCCCGACCCTGCCCGAGCCCGTGCACGTTGTGTCCGAGCCCGGCCCGGCCCGACACATTAACTGGAATTATGAGCCCGATTTCAACCCGACACTTTTTTAATCCGTGGGCCGTCATAACTGACGTTCTCAACTACAATTCAGAGTTGTTTGAACTGCAGAAATCTGTTTAAAATGATCTTAATGACTAATGCAACAAGAGCAAAGCATGTAAACTGCGCTGTTTGTTTATTCAGAATGGAACAGATCGCAAATGGATCTGAATGAAGAAACGTAAAAAAAAAAAACTCAACGTATTTCTCTGGGAGGGCTTGCCTCGCCCTCAGGGGGAGCCTATGCTTGGAGAAGTAACAAAATAGGACGTTGAAGGCTGACTATCATCTTTTCTGCCACGGCGAGCCTGTTTCATGTGTCTGTTCATCATCCACTTCTCCATTTTATTTGCTGTCATAGGCGAACAGCGGCCGCACTTAATGCACTCAACAAAGCCGACACATATGTTGTCACTGCCCACGACTTGTTTAAAATGGTTCCATACCTCCGACTTTCCTCCAAACTTGCTCAAAGGTAATTCTCCTATTTTTCTTTTTTTCTTTACATCCTCAAGCTCCATGTTACACTTAACTCCACCATACAGCCCACAGCCCCGGTGTGATGCGTGCAAGAGGAGGAGACTCCGTGCATGACACATGTTGCATTTTGTAACTGTAGTCCAACTTGTGTAACTTTTTGGACACATTTGTTAGGCTACTTTGGCCTAAATATAGCCTATATAGATACTAGTTCTGATTATGGCATAGCTTTCTCCCCACCCAATTAGGCTAAAGTAATGATAAAAAAAAACACAAATGCTTGATCAAGGGTCCGGCCCGGCCCGGCCCGAGGATAGTGGCGGAAAATAACGGCCCGAGCCCGGCCGGGCTCGGGTCGGGCTCGGGCTCGGGCTCGGGCAGAGAATCTAAACTCTACTGAACATATACACATTTCAACCCCTCCTTTTATTGAATAACAGTGCCATCAAGTGGACACCGAGAACATAAATCACTGAATAAATGCAATATTTCATTGTTTACACTAATTATTTGTGCCTACAACTTCATGAAAAAGATGTAATCCAGTTCATTGTTGTTGTGAATCTTAACTCTTGACAAGAAAGTCATTTTTCTGTACAGTTTGTATTTTTAATTGTTGATAAGTGTTATTTAACAGACATCCTGTTGTCTTCTCCAATACAATCTTTGAGACTCATGACAATAATTTAAATATGCTAAATGTGATGTAAATGTTTAGAGTCCCTTAACCAGAGGCGCAGCCTTGAGTCACAAATTTAATGACTTTAGACACTACTTGAGAAGAAAAGACTTGCAACTCCACTTGGACTTCAACACCAATGACTTATGACATCACTTGGACTGGAGCCTTTTGACTTTAAAGACTTGATACCTTTCCCCAAAATTAAAGAGGAAAAAGTATATTATTTTAAAAGGTGTTCGAAAAATAAATTAATTTCCGTCTATTCTTGAATAAAGTAAAGTTATTAATTCGCAGCAATGCGATACTTCATGAACGCATCATTGCCCAGATCCACCATATCCCAACCTGACAGATCACAGAGAAGCATGAAGAAGGGAAGTTATGTGGCTCAGTGCCAGATGGAAATTATGATATTGCTGTTTACATATAAATCCAATTTTGTGTCCAACAAAAAATGGATTGCAATATGCAAAATGTGCAGGTAAAAAATTACAAACGGATATGCAACAACTTGAAACTTTGTTTGATAGTTAAAACGGCACGAAGAATGGTAAGACGAGGCTGAACCATTTCATTAACAGAGGTGCCATGTTGGCCATTGAAGTCTATTGTTGTGGCTTCTGTCGGTTCCCTCCTGTATTCATAATTTGATGTTCATCCAAAATGAAATGACCAATCGACTTATAAAGTAAATGGCTACTCGCTGCAATCTGCTAACGTTATAGCACTAAAACCATGGGGTAACGTAAAGTCACTCCCTTCATTTAAAAAAAGAAAAATATTTCCAATTCTGTGTGATCCAGTTGGTGTGTTTTGAACCTGAGATAAAGGTATGTTTATTCAAACATTTATTTTCTCTTTCACACATGCATTTACAGATTATTGATCCATAAAGTAAGTGACTAACTTTACTACTAACCCTAGAACTCTAGGACCTATTTGTGACAGACTGACACAATATCACTGTTTTTTTTTCTTCTTTTACATTTATCTTTTAACGTCATTTAGACATAAAACATTATGAAAGTATGAGTTTTTTCAAGTGACAGTGGATAGAGATGAAAGGGGGAGAGAGATGGGGGATGACACCCAGCAAATGGCAATAGGTTGGATTCAAACCTGAGCCGCTGCAGGACTCAGCCAACATGGGGCAAACACTCGTACTGGGTGAGCTAGAGGCCGCCCCTTGAAACACAAAGTTAAGGAATTGTAACTTTACCTTACAAGTAAGAAAGGAGAGAGGCACAACATGTGTTAGGTGTAAAGTAGTCAGTAGGGGGAATAACCCAGGGCTGTGATCAGGTTCCTCCTTCTAATCCACCAACTTAGTGTCGAACTAAACAGAGAGATCACAGCCTTCTTTATACTTGCTGTAGCTCAGAGTTACTCCACACTGCAGATATGAAGCCTCTGTTCATCTCAGTATTGCTGGCTGCTATGAGCCTTGGTATGAACACAACTCTGTTTCTTTGATATCAATCCAACATTGAAATGATTCTTTAACAGCACACTGATTCTATTTGTTGCTGTTTCACAGAATGCAGAGCACAAAAAGACAACGTGCTGCAACCAGAAGGAGATGTGACGGCTACTGAAGGAGAGGCAGTAACACTTGGCTGTCAATATGACAGCAGTACATCTAATAATACTCTCTTCTGGTTGGACAATTTAACCTACTAAGCACCCCACGGACAATTTGCACTACCCTACCCCACCCATACTGTTCTATTTATTTATTTACAAATGTACATACTGTAATTACACCTATACATAGCCATATTCTACTGCTCTTCATACTATTCATCCTGCACATACACTTATTCTTACTACTCTTATAATGTTACCACAATGCACATAGCTGTACATACTGTACATATCTGTCTATATGGTGCATTCAGAATATCCATATTTATTCTCTTTTTCTTATTATATATTCTGCTAATACACTGCATATCTATATTATTCATACTACTATTATAGTGTCACTGCTACTACATTTCACATATCTCTACATGTTGTTCATACACTGTTCATATTTCATAGCAATATTAATTCTGCTCTTATAACACTGCAATATATTTCTTGTCCTGTCTATGCACCACCTGTCTATACTTTGTAAATCACATTGCACTTTTCTTCTTTTTTGCACTTCTGGTTAGACGCAAACTGCATTTCGTTGTCTTTGTAATTGTACTCTGCACAATGACAATGAAGTTGAATCTAATCTAAACACAATACTCCACAACATCCACCAGATGGAGTCACACACTGATAAACTTCAATATTTTTCATGATGTAGTCTAAATCACTTTACGGAGAGACTCAGGGAGGAGCTGAGCTGTTACTGAACTATAGAAGAGAGAGGAACTTCTATATTCAACAGAGTTCATTACACAATCTATCAACATTACCTTTATTTAACATGCTGTCACTGCAGCATTGTGTGTTTTCTCTGATGTTTCTTTCCATTCTAACAGGTAAGTTAGATTATACAGCATGAACAAGTTTCTGAGTATCTGAATGTGAATCATTTTTTTAGATTTTTACACCTAATAATATTTATCTCTTCCTTTAGGTATCAGCTGTGAAGAACTCACTCCAGTAGAGAAAGAAAAGAACAGTTTAGAAGGCAGCTCTGTTACTCTGTCCTACAGATACCCCAAACAAGCGCTTGGTGCTAATTATTTCTTCTGGTATCGACAATATCCAGGAAAACCACCGGAGTTTCTCATCATTGTCGTGGGAATGCAAAATGCTGCAAACTCTGGACTGTTTGCTTCAGTGAGTGTGAGTGAGGATAAAACCAAAATAGATCTGCAGATCTCCTCTGCTGCAGTGTCAGACTCTGCTGTGTACTACGGTGCTGCGAAGCCCACAGTGACAGGAAACACCAAAACTCTGTACAAAAACCTTTGGAGCAGAGACAACACAATACTCCACAACATCCACCAGAGGGAGTCACACACTGTTAAACTTCAGTTAAATTACAAATTGTTGAGAGTTCCTAAACAGATGATAAAGAGGAAGGACCAATGATGTGAAGGCCAAGATCCATCAGAGTATCAATACTCTTCCTCTCTCTCCTCTCTCACTGCAGACATGAAACACTGGCTGACTAACATCCTGATTCTGACTCTCTGGCTAGGTAACTATTTAAACCTACTGATTGTTCTCCTTTAATCAATCATCTGTAGGGATTCATGTCTTCCTCTGCATGTTCTCTTCTTCCATAGAGTGTAAAGGAGAAGACAGTGTGACCCAGCCAACAAGATATGTCATTACTACTGAAGGAGAGACAGTTATTCTTGACTGTACATTTGAGACCAGTGACACATTTCCCAAATTGTTCTGGTACAAACAAGAAGTAAATGATTTCCCAAAGATGCTGCTGCAACGTGTAAAAACTGATAATTCTAAAGAGCAAGAGAGAGTTGATGCAACAATCAAGGACAAGTCCTGTCCACTGAAGATCCAGAAGCTTCAGCTGTCTGACTCTGCTGTGTACTACTGTGCTCTGCAGCCCACAGTGACAGGAAACACCAAAACTCTGTACAAAAACCTTTGGAGCAAAGACAACACAATACTCCACAACATCCACCAGAGGGAGTCACACACTGATAAACTTCAATATGATGTAGTATAGAATCACTTTACCTTAGAAGTGTAACTGAGAGAAGTGAAAATCCAGAGCTACGAGGAGACGGAGAGACTCAGGGAGGAGCTGAGCTGTTACTGAACTATAGAAGAGAGAGGAACTTCTATATTCAACAGAGATCAATACACAAACCATCAACATTACCTTTATTCAACATGATGTCACTGCAGCATTGTGTGTTTTCTCTGATCTTTCTTTACATTCCAACAGGTATGTTATATTATGCAGCATGAAAAAGTTTTATTCTAATAACATCTGAATTTGAATAATGTATTTAGTCTTCTATAACATTTACAACATGAAATAACAGAGTTATCTCTTCCTTTTAGGAGTCAGCTGTGAAGAACTCACTCCAGCTGAGAAAGAAAAGAACAGTTTAGAAGGCAGCTCTGTTACTCTGTCCTACAGATACTCCAAACAAGCTAAATATGATGATTATTTCTTCCGGTATCGACAATATCCAGGAAAACCACCAGAGTTCATCATCATTCACTTTGGAACGCAAAATAAAACAAACTCTGGACTGTCTGTTTCAGTGAGTGAGGATAAAACCAAAATGATTCTCCAGATCTCCTCTGCTGCAGTGTCTGACTCTGCTGTGTACTACTGTGCTGTGAGGCCCACAGTGACAGCAAAACAACAGTCTCTGTACAAAAACCTTTAGAACAAAGACAACACAATACTCCACAACATCCACCAGAGGGAGTTACACACTGTTAAACTTCGATCTTTTTCATAATGTAGTCTAGAAACACTTTACCTTAGATGTTTAGCTGAGAAAAGAGAAAATCCAGAGCTACGAGGAGATGGAGAGACTCAGGGAGGAGCTGAGCTGTTACTGAACTATAGAAGAGAGAGGAACTTCTATATTCAACAGAGATCAATACACAAACCATCAACATTACCTTTATTCAACATGCTGTCACTGCAGCATTGTATGTTTTCTCTGCTGTTTCTCTCCATTCTAACAGGTATTTTAGATTATGCAGCATAACAAACTTATACTTCAATAATATCTGCATGTGAATAATTTGAGCATTGTACAACAAGAAATAACAGAGTTATCTCTTCCTTTAGATGTCAGCTGTGAAGAACTCACTGCAGTCCAGAAAGAAGAGAACAGTTTAGAAGGCAGCTTTGTTACTCTGTCCTGTAGATACTCCAAAGCTTCTGCTGATTATTTCTTCTGGTATCGACAATATTCAGGAAAGCCACCAGAGTCCCTCATCTCTCATCTGGAATCAGGAAAAATAATGCAAACTACAAACTCTGGACTGTCTGTTTCCATAAGTGAGGATAAAACCAAAATGGTTGTCCAGATCTCCTCTGCTGCAGTGACAGACTCTGCTCTGTACTACTGTGCTGTGGAGCCCACAGTGACAGCAAACCCACAGTCTCTGTACAAAAACACAAGCTGACACACTGACAAGCTGCTGGAAGTCTTTTTTCCCACGCTGTTGTACTGAAAGTTGTATCTCCACTAGAGGGCGACATTATCAAGTAGGCGGTGCACTACTTCTGCACTGTGTTTAACCATTCAGTCAATAATAAGTGCTGCTGTGAAGAGAACAATTCTCAGACTGAATGTTGAACATCAGCTAGTTTCTCCTGTTGATTTAAACCTTGTTGTAGAGATGGAACATTGGCTGTGGATTATTCTTGCTGCTCTTTTCTTTGGTAAGATACAAAGAATATCATGGTATTATTATTTTTTAAAGGTTTATATAAACTGCTGTTCAGAGCAGAAATCTCTGAACAGTTTCTGTCCAGAGTAACAATGTACAGTTGACATTTCCACTGTCTTCTCCTCTCAGCCTCATGAACAATGTTAGTCTAATGGCTTCATTTTCTCTACTTTTTTCAGGAATAATAGCTGGAGAGAAAATATCTCCTGTTGGAGATGAAGTCAGTAAAATAGAAGGAGAATCTGTTACACTCAGATGTGACTATGAAACAACATCTAACATGCCTGCACTTTACTGGTACAGCCATCATTCAGACCTTCAGGCACCTCAGTTTATACTCTGGAAAGGAGCAAGAGAGTACACAAGTGAATATATCCCAAATAATCGATATGAATCCAACACAACAGTGAAAACAACTCAACTGACCATAAAGACACTAACCCTGACAGACACAGGTCTCTACTACTGTGCTCTAGAAACACAGTGATACAAAGTGTAGAAGAGGCTGTACAAAAACCTGAACACAGATATCTGATTACTCTTCAAAGAGGAGGGAAGTGGTATTCAAACCACAGCTTCATATCAGATGGATTCTGATTATTCCAGTTTTATCAGAGTCCCTGTGGTTACAGCTGCTAATATTAAACTGTGGGAGGATTCACATGAGCAGCAAATCCACATCAATGACAAACCAACTGTATAAGACACCATGAGCTTCCCCAATAACTCCACCATATTTTAAGTTTATCTCTCATGGCTGCTGAAGACCAAAAGATACTAAACTGTCGCTTCATAACTAAGAAACATTCCGAAAAGTGCAACAAAAGTTACATGCTGCATAATTCTCAATACATGTATATCCAAGCGCCTTGAGAAGGCCCTCTTTTTACTTGTGTTACCCGATCAAAACTGGATTCATGGAAGCTCGAAATTCCTTTTCCAACACTTGGCTCTTTGACATAAATTCCAGGTTTTAGACAGACACGCCTGAACTGTAATCCCTAGATGCAGAGAAGGTATTTGATTGGGTGGAATGGGACTTTAATGTTCAATGTTTTACACAGGTGGGATTTGGGGCTAATTTATTTCATGGGTTATTAACAATGTTGGGAAGTAACGGAATACATGTTACATATTCTTTACATTCTCCTATGTGCTGATTTACTAATCCCAGAGCCGTTGAAAGACTGACTAGCCCCGTTTGACATGCTAGCTAACGTTCGCTAAAATTAGCTCATGGTAGCTTAGACTGCAGTTACATTTTTGTAGTATGCAGTTCGGGACTACAAACACAAAAATCTATCTGCTTGTTCAGGTACACATTCAGCAAGTTGGAACAGAAGAAAACACCAAAATAGGCCTGTTAAGTAAGCTGTATGTGATGGCCGCATTCCTACACTTCTAAAATGCAATTCAATGTGGAAGTAATCCATGTATTCAGAATACGTTACTCAGATTGAGTAATGTAACGTAATACGTTACAAATTACATTTTTGGGCATGTATTCTGTAACGGAATACATTTTGAAAGTATTCTTCCCAACACTGAACATTAATTACACAGCAAAATAGACCGTACATACATCCAAACAATTTCTGACTTACTATGAATGAAAACACATCGTACCTCGCTGCGGTCACAAAGGAATGCAAAACAATATACGATAGTCTTTTCTTCCATTATGAAACGGACGTCCAGTTCTCAAAGTTCATAAATGAAACAAAATCTCAGCTAAAATCCTGTAGGCCCAAACACAGCTGCCTACCATTCACACCCGCCAGCTACATTTCAAAGCTCATCTTTTTTCATTTCATTTCATTTATTTTTTATTTCGAACAAAACTAAATTAAAAAAATATAAATGAAATATATATATATATATATATATATATATATATATATATATATATATATATACATATACACATACATATACATACACATACATATACATACATACACAAATATACATACGCACATATACATACACACACACATACACATATATATACATACACGTATACATACACATATACACACATACAGTTTGTACCCACATATATATACACATACACATACATACACATATACATATACATACACATATGCCCACAAACCCATGCACACACATATGCACACAAATACCCATACACACACATACATATACATACACACATACATACCCACACATACAAAACAAAAAGTGTGTAGTAACACAAAACGGGAAAAAAAGGAAATACATACAGTGCTTACAACTAATATTAAAAATACTATTGCAATTTCCAATTTCAAAAAAAAAAAAATAGTCCGAAAAGGAGCAGGATGAAGCCGAAGCTTGTAATGTTTCCTACCCTACCCCTCATTCACCTCAATTCGTTTCTTCATTCATTATACATTCCCACAACAGGACAACCAATATACACAACAATACTTCTCCAATCCCTCACGATCCAAATCCTTTGTTCATCTATCTACATCGTAGGTAAATCAACAACATTTTCGCAATCCATCACCGTAACAATCCACACACCAACACATCTTCCCAATCATCTCTCTGCCTCTTCATATCCTTTTAATAAAGTGGTTTTATATAACTTTTTAAACTTTATTATATTTGTACAATGTTTCAGCACCTGGTCTAATCCATTCCACAAACTCACCCCACCAATCGTGATGCACATACTCTTTAGAGTTGTTCTTATTTTAAGTTTTTTTAAATTTCTTTGTTCTCTCAGATTATACCCACCCTGTCTTTCCATAAACATTTTTTGTAAATTTCCTGGAAGTAAATTATTTCTTGCTTTGAACATGATTTGTGCCATCTTAAATTTAACCAGATCAATGAATTTCAGAATATGTGACTTGAAGAATAAAGGACTTGTATGTTCCCGGTATCCAACATTATTTATGATTCTGATTACTCTCTTTTGTATTGTGCATAACGACTGTAGGTTGGTTTTGTATGTATTTCCCCAGATTTCCACACAGTAACTTAGATATGGTTGTATGAGGGTATAATACAGAGTATGTAATGATTTATTGTCTAGAATATGTCTTGATTTATTTATTATAGCTATGGTCTTTGCTAGTTTAACTTTGACATGGTTTATATGAGGTTTCCAGCAGATTTTGTGGTCTAAAATCACACCAAGAAATTTAGTTTCGTATACTCTTTCAATACTTATGTTATCAATTTTTAATTCTACTGGAGGGTAAATTTTTTGATTTCCAAATAACATTATCTTTGTTTTGCTTATATTTAGTGATAGTTTATTTACATCAAACCACTGTTTTAATTTGGTAATTTCTGGTGCGATAATCTCCAAAAGCTGCTGTAAATTATCACCAGAACAGAAAATATTTGTATCATCTGCAAATAAAATAAATTTTAATATTTTTGAAACTGTACATATATCGTTAATGTAAATTATGAAGAGCTTCGTTCCTAAGACCGACCCCTGTGGTACCCTACATGTTATGTTCATATATTTTGATTTATGTTCCCCAATTTCTACAAATTGTTTCCTGTTTCTTAAGTAGCTACTCACCCATTCCAATACAACCCCTCTGATACCATTTTTCTCTAATTTATGTAATAAAATGTCATGATTTATCGTGTCAAATGCTTTCTTTAGATCTATAAATATTCCCCCTACATGTTTCTTTTTATCTAAGCAATTTTTAATTTGCTCAACTAATTCCATTAGTGCCAAAGTTGTTGATCTGTCTGTCCGGAATCCGTATTGACTGTCAACTAAAAGCTTGGGTCTTTCAATAAAATTATCAAGTCTTTCTGTAAAAAGTTTTTCAAGGATTTTGGAGAACTGGGGGAGTATAGAAACAGGACTGCAATTTGTGAAAAGGTGTCTATCCCCAGCTTTATATACCGGTATTACTTTTGCTATTTTCATGTTGTTTGGAAATTTACAGATTGAAAAGACAAGTTACAAATATGAGTTAGTGGTTCAGCAATTTCTTCAACAACTTGTTTTATTGTAATCATATCAATATTATTCCAATCCGTGGAACATTTGCTTTTACAATTTTTTACAATTTTTTACAATGTTTATTATTTCATTTCTTTCCACTGCTCTAAGGAAAATAGAGGTCGGATTACAATTCCACAGATCAGCATTTACCCCATCTATTATATCTGGATTTTTTATTTTTCCTGCTAATTCTGGTCCCACATTTACAAAAAAATTGTTAAAACCACTAACCACATCTTCCATGTTTTCTATTTTCTTACCGTTTTCAATATAAAATTCTGGGTAACTTGCCTTCCCATTATTAGTTCCATTTCTAATGATACTATTTAAAATATTCCATAGACCTTTCATGTTATTTTTATTATCATCTAATATTTTATTATAGTATTCTTTCTTACATATCCTTATAATATTAGTTCATTTATTTTTATATTTTTTATATTTATTTTCTGCATCTGGGGTACGATACTTGATAAGTTTTCTATAAAGTGTATTTTTCTTTTTGCAGGCATTAGATAAACCCTTAGTGATCCTGGGCTATTTGTTGTACTTTGTCTGTCACTGTATTGTTTTATAGGACAATGTTTTTCATACAATGTTATAAAAGTTTTTAGAATCCATTGTATGCTTTATCAATGTCATTTTCTTCGTATAATATTTTCCAGTTTTGTTTCATTAACTCTTGCTTAAAAGCATTTATGTTTTCCGCAGTTCTTACTCTTTTGTATTTGAGATGCCTAATGTCCATGGGTTTCCTATAATTACAGTGATAGACAATGAAAACAGGTAAATGATCACTTATGTCATTATCTTCCCTTCTGCAAAAAACTACAGTGCCACCAAAAGGACAAATTTCTACATTACGGGTGCACAGAATTTCTGGTCAATCACATACAAATAACATTTAAGCACTTACAAATATTTCACCCATAACCCAACCCATACTTATTTCATTAAATCAGCAGAATACATTAAAACTCCAAAGTGGTCCTTTATAACTTGTGTCAGTGGGAACAGTCTCCTAAAATAACTGGAAATCCATAATGATAACTACATAGGGTACTTAACTAGGAAATGATCCCATATTATAGCAGTTCACTGAGGAGTGATGGTTAAAATCTGGGTTATGGAAACTGTGTTCAGTGTCCTGATTTGTGGAAAATGTGTGCAGGAAGAAAGGCCTGTTGTCAGGTAAAAATGTCAATCTCAAAGAGCCTGAAGGGAAAAGTTGACGTGGAAAACCCCAGCTATAATGAAGAACGGACTGATACGCATGTATCTTGCCGACTTTCAGTTTTGTTAAACCTGTGAACCTCATTTTCAATGAAACAATCACAGTTGTAAAAAAATACAACTTTAGGCATAACACAAAAGAGTGCCCAGGGGCTGGACATTTAACAGAGCTATTGTCCATGAAATAAATCATATTCCTGACATCAAAATACACAGTGAAGTATATAAAAGAATGAAGAAGGCAGAGATGATAATGATGTAATTCACGTGCATATTAATTAGCCATATGGATTTGTTGTGGTTCCATACACCCATGGATTTACCGCTTCAGCAGAGAGGATGGTTTGTTTATGCAAGCAGCAAAGATTACAAGATTTGTGACAAACTAAGATCAACAGTTAAACTATGACCAGCTTTAATGTTTAGCTTGTTTGTGAAGATTCACTATATATACTATACTACTATATACTACATGCCTGTTGAACAGGTAGTCGCTTGTCGCTGGCAAACGGCCACTCCCATTGAAAATGAATGGAAGCATGTCACTTTTTCTTTTTCTTGTAGCTAATGTGACACAATGAGCTCTTTCCATTCTTCAACATGTTGATCTGCATGTCAAATAGACACTGAAACACTAATAAAACTGGAATCACTGGTAATATATATTCCATAACATCATAATTAACAGAAGAACTCAGTAGATTCAAATTTTAAAAGCTAAAATATCTACCAACTTAAGAGTTAAAAAGAAACAGAAGCTTCGCAAAAAAATGATTTTGACCTCTCATGGCTGCAGAGGACCGAAAGATACTAAACTGTCACTTGGCAGTTAAAAGAACTAGATTTACCACCTAGCACATGCTCCACCAACCTGTCAAGATGCAGTTTACATCCTGTCTGTTCAAATTCATGGAATATATGAAGACTTTAAAGGAATTTAATGAAGGTAGTAAAGGTGCTCTAAGCAATGTCACACGTTTTTTAGGCTACATTTTTTGTCACATACAACATACATCTCACTACCTGCGAGCTCCCTGTCCCCTGAACATGCTGTAAAAAAATGCAGTCTATGTAGACAGCCCAGGCTCCACAAACTCCAACAAAAACAATCTGTGCCAACCTGCACCATCAAACATTACAAACAGTGTTCCAGAGTTCCAGCCAATAACCGACAAGAAGGATTTGGGGGTGGGGTTTGGGGGGTTAATGCGCGGAAGCACGGAAGGGAGGAGGAGGGGACGGGATGAGGAGGAGGGAAGGGCGAGCTAGTCTTGATTTATTTGAAAATACTTTGAACGTCAACAAGAAGTGACGTCACCCAACATTGCTTAGAGTACCTTTAAGTATATTTTATTGCAAAACATGAATGCTTCACACAAATCTTCAATCCGGCAGCTCATATCTATACAATCACCTCAGTTTTAAGACTAGTGTCACCATTTCAGAATACAACCAAATTTCTCCCCTTCTGTTTCTCAGTTATGGAGATGTATAATGGCTGTTAAAGGATTGCTGCAGAAAAATATGGTATTAGATGTATGACAATTACGACCCCTATAAATTGAGGAACAAATAAGGAACAACTCACCTGAAATTTTCAATGATGACTACATACAACACAAGTTACACTAACAAAGGAGAGAGGCACAACATGTGTTAGGTGTAAAGTTGCCAGAAGTTGCCAACAACTTAGTGTTGATGAAGACTAAACAGAGAGATCACAGCCTTCTTTATACTTGCTGTAGCTCAGAGTTACTCCACACTGCAGATATGAAGCCTCTGTTCATCTCAGTGATGCTGGCTGTTATGAGCCTTGGTATGAACACAACTCTGTTCCTTTGATATCAATCCAATATTGATATGATTCTTTAACAGCACACTGATTCTGTTTGTTGCTATTTAACAGAATGCAGAGCACAAAAAGACAACGTGCTGCAACCAGAAGATGATGTGACTGCTACTGAAGGAGATGCAGTAACACTTGGCTGTCAATATAACAGCAGTACAACTAGTAATAATCTCTTCTGGTACAAACAGGATGGAAACAACAGCCCCAAATTCATTCTGAGCCGCGTTAAAGGGGATGAAGGGAACATACCAGATGAGTTCAAGGAGAGATTTTCATCTACACACAATTCCAAGTTAAGATCAGTTCCTCTGAAGATCCAGAAGCTTCAGCTGTCTGACTCTGCTGTGTAATACTGTGCTCTGCAGCCCACAGCGACAGGAAACACCAAAACTCTGTACAAAAAACCTTTGGAGCAAAGACAACACAATACTCCACAACATCCACTAGAGGGAGTCACACACTGTTAAACTTCAATATTTTTCATGATGTAGAATCACGTTATGGAGAGACTCAGGGAGGAGCTGAACTGTTACTGAACCATAGAAGAGAGAGGAACTTCTATATTCAACAGAGATCAATACACAAACCATCAACATTACCTTTATTCAACATGCTGTCACTGCAGCATTGTGTGTTTTCTCTGATGCTTCTCTCCATCCTCACAGGTAGGTTAGATTATGCAGCTTGAAAAAGTTTTATTCCAATAACATCTGAATGTGAATCATTAATTGAGTCTGTTTCTACATGAAATAACAGAATTATATCTTCCTTTAGGTGTCAGCTGTGAAGAACTCACTCCAGTAGAGACAGAAAAGAACAGTTTAGAAGGCAGCTCTGTTACTCTGTTCTACAGATTCTCCCAACAAGCTGAATATAATGATTATTTCTTCTGGTATCGACAATATCCAGGAAAACCACCAGATTTTCTCATCTTTCACTCTGTAACGCAAGATGAAACAAAGTCTGGACTGTCTGCGTCTGTAAGGGAGGATAAAACCAAAATTATTCTGCAGATCTCCTCTGTTGCAGTGACAGACTCTGCTCTCTACTACTGTGCTGTGAAGCCCACAGTGACAGCAAACCCACAGTCTCTGTACAAAAACCTGACAGCTCCTCACTGAACATATACACATTTCAACTCCTCCTTTTATTGAATAACAGTGCCATAAAGTGGACACTGAGAACATAAATCACTGAATAAATGCAATAATTCATTGTTTACACTGATTATTCGTGCTTACAACTTCATGAAAAAGATGTAATCCAGTTCATTGTTGTTGTGAATCTTAACTCTTGTTTAGACAGAAGAATTTGACAAGACTGTTATTTTTCTCTACAGTTTTTATTTTTCATTGTTGATAAGTGTTACTTAACAGACATCCTGTTGTCTTCTCCAATACAATCTTTGAGACTCATGACAATAATTTAAATATGCTAAATGTGATGTAAATGTTTACAGTCCCTTAACCAGAGGTGCAGCCTTGAGTCACAAATATGATGACTTTAGACACTACTCGAGAAGACAAGACTTGCAACTCCACTTGGACTTCAACACCAATGACTCATGACTTCACTTGGACTGGAGCCTTTTGACTTTAAAGACTTGATACCTTTCCCCAAACTGAAAGAGGAAAAAATATATTATTTTAAAGATGTTTGACAAATAAATTAATTTCCGTTTATTCTTGAATCAACTAATGTTATTAATTCCCAGCAAGGAAATACTTCATGAATGCATCATTGCCCAGAGTCACCATATCCCAACCTGACCACAGAGAAACATAAAGAAGTGAAGTTATGTGGCTGAGTGGCAGTTGGAAATTATGATATTTCTGTTTACATATGAAGGCTATATGGTGGCCAACAAAAAATGGATTGCAATATGCAAAACATGCGGGTCATAAATTTCAAATGGATATGCAACAACTTCAAACTTCATTTAATAGTTGAAGCTGCACGAAGAACAGTAAGTAGAGGCTGAATCATTTCATTAACAGAGGTGCCATGTCGGCCATTAATGTCTATTGTTGTGGTTTCCCTCCTTAATTCATGATTTGATGATCACCCAAAATGAGATGACCAATCGACGTATAAAGTAAATGGCTACGTGCTGCAATCTGCTGACGTTATAGCAGCAAAACCGTGGGGTAACGTTTTCATTTAAAAAAAGAAAAGGATTTTCAACTCTATGTGATCCAGTTGGTGTGTTTTGAACCTGAGCTAGATGTATGTTTCAAAATTTTATTTTCTCTTTCACACATGCATTTACAGATTATTGATCCATAAAGTAAGTGACTAACTTTACTACCTTATTTTCCTGACTATAAGTCACTCCGGAGTATAAGTCACATCAGTCAAAAAATGCGCCATGAAGAGGATAAAAAAACATAAGTCACACTGGACTGTAAGTAGAAATTTATTTCACAAAATCCAAGACCAAGAACACACATTTAATCTGGAAAGGCAAGTTATTCAACTACACAATAGCACACAGAACAACAGCTGAATAGGTGTCGTGTATGTTAACGTATGACATTAACAGTTATTCAGCTAAACAATAGCATGAAGAACATACCTGGGAGGCTGAATAGGCTAAATTAACATAACAAGCCAGCGAGTCCAACAAGCAAATTACCGGGAAGCAAGTTCACCGAGCTCCCAATCTCATTTGACATGAATCCATTGAATTCTTCATCCTCGGTGTCACTTCGGGAGCAGCATATAGTTGTCACAAGCCTAGAGCGCCCTCTTGTGGCTGTAGACGGTAATGTTTAATCTTTGGTTCACATCAGTCAGCATGAATTAACATTTAAAAACATGTTAAATTATATAAATTTTGATATATAAGTCACCTGAGTATAAGTCGCAGGGCCAGCCAAACTATGAAAAAAAGTGTGACTTATAGTCCGGAAAATATGGTGTTTAACCCTAGAACTCTAAAGGCCTTTTTATAGTTGTGCGTCAAATCGACGGCGCAGGGTCCGGCGTAGACGCAGACCCCTCTGCGTCTACGCCGGACCCTGCGCCGTAGCCTGACGTGCACCTCTCGAAAAATGTAACTACACGTCGCGGCGACGCACGTTGCTCGGCCGTGGCTTGGTAGCGTTGCATTTCTCCCGACTCTTTTCCTGGTTCTCCTTCTCCATAAACAACATGAAATCAAGGAGAGGGTTAACTTTTCCTGCTACAGATTTCCCACCGTGGTCAGAAAGCACAGAGGAGACACTTTGTTTCTCTCACTATGACTCTAGAGTCGCTACTCGCTCCGCGCTCCGAAGGTAATCGCTGGCACTCTCTCACTTCTCTCTACCACACACTCCCCACACACACACACATGCGGCTCGACGCACACACCAGCGCACAAGTATAAGCATCAGGCCACTTTTTAAGGCTACGGCGAGAGCTCTGCGTGGAGCCGACGCACAACTATAAAAAGGCCTTAAGACCTATTTGTGGCAGACAGCCACAATATCATTGTTTTTGTTCTTCTTTTACATTTATCTTTTTATTTCATTTTGACATAAAACATTATGAAAGTATGAGAGTGCAGAGTCAGAGTTAATAAGTTCAGTAGCACTTGATAAAAACCTGGTATAAAAAATGAATACATATAAATGTAATATATTATAACTCTGTTGTCTACATTTGATGAAGATTGCTTCATGACTTGTTTAGGACTCGAAACACAAAGTTAAGGAATTGGAACTTGACTTAGGACTTCACTTGGCACATCCTTGTCTTGACTTGGGACTTCAGTGCAAAGACTTGACACTTATGACTTGCAAAACAGTGACTTGGTCCCACCGCTGTCCCCAACAGATGATAAAGAGGAAGGACCAATGATGTGAAGGCCCAGATCCATCAGAGTATCAATGCTCTTCCTCTCTCTCCTCCCCTCTCACTGCAGACATGAAACACTGGCTGACTAACATCCTGATTCTGACTCTCTGGCTAGGTAACTATTTAAACTACTGATTGTTCTCCTTTAATCAATCATATTTATTGATTCATCTCTTCCTCTGAATGTTCTCTTCTTCCCCAGAGTGTAAAGGAGAAGACAGAGTGACCCAGCCAAAAAGAGATGTCATTACTACTGAAGGAGAGACAGTTATTCTTGACTGTACATTTGAGACAGACTGAACTCCCACATTGTTTTGGTACAAACAAAAAGAAAATGATTACCCAAAGATGCTGCTGCAACGTTTTTCTGTAAAAACTGAAAATGCTAAAGCGCAAGAGAGAGTTGATGCTACAATCAAGGATAAGTCCTTTCCACTGAAGATCCAGAAGCTTCAGCTGTCTGACTCTGCTGTGTACTACTGTGCTCTGCAGCCCACAGTGACAGGAAACACCAAAACTCTGTACAAAAACCTTTGGAGCAAAGACAACACAATACTCCACAACATGGAGTCACACACTGACAAACTTCAATATGATGTAGTCTAGAATCACAAAATAGAGCTACGAGGAGACGAAGAGACTCAGGGAGGAGCTGAGCTGTTACTGAACTATAGAATAGAGAGGAACTTCTATATTCAACAATAATTGTGTGACTTATCTACTGTTTATCTACTATGTTTCATAACTAAGTTTCATTTCTTGAAAATGTTGTAAAAATAAAACTGATCTCTTCCTTTAGGTGTCAGCTGTGAAGAACTGTTTCCAGCCGAGAAAGAAGAGAACAGTTAAGAAGACAGCTCTGTTACTCTGTCCTACAGATACTCCAAGACTATGGATGCCAATGATCATTCCTTCTGGTATCGACAATATCCAGGAAAACAACCCAAGTTTCTCCTGCACATTTCAGGGCTTGGTATTACAAAACCAGGAGAGTCTCTACAATCAGACACAAGGTTCTCTACTAAACTGTCTGGAGAAAAGCATCTGGATCTTCAGATCTCCTCTGCTGCAGTGACAGACTCTGCTCTGTACTACTGTGCTGTGAGGCCCACAGTGACAGCAAACCCACAGTCTCTGTACTAAAACACAAGATGATACACTGACAAGCTGCTGGAAGACTTTTTTTCCAAACTGTTGTACTGAACTTTGTACCTCCACTAGAGGCTGACATTATCAAGTAGGCGGTGCACTACTTCTGCACTGTGTTCAACCATTCAGTCAATAATAAGTGCTGCTGTGAAGAGAACAATTCTCAGACTGAATGTTGAACATCAGCTAGTTTCTCCTGTTGATTTAAACCTTGTTGTAGAGATGGAACATTGGCTGTGGATTCTTCTTGCTGCTCTTTTCTTTGGTATGATGCAAAGAACAAAATGTTCTTTCTCTCAACACTTTTGACACTGACAAACAAGCAAAACCGATATGTTTTTTTTATCTTCTAATACCTTCTTAATAACTTGTTATTTGGTTTAATCTGATATCAGATAGCAGTCAGTGAAAATCTGTGTCTGAATCTCTGGCTCGGTAACTATTTAAACCTACTGATTGTTCTCCTTTAATCAATCATCTTTATTGATTCATCTATTCCTCTGCATGTTCTCATCTTCCCCAGAGTGTAAAGGAGAAGACAGAGTGACCCAGAAAACAGGAGATGTCATTACTACTGAAGGAGAGACAGTTACTCTTGACTGTACATTTGAGACAATTTATTCAACCCCCACTTTATTCTGGTACAAACAACAAGTCAATCATTTCCCAAAGTACATGCTGAAGCGTTACTCAAAAACAGAAGATAATTCTCCAGATTTCCAGAAGGACAGATTTGATGCTACAATCAACAAGACATCAGTTCCTCTGAAGATCCAGAAGCTTCAGCTGTCTGACTCTGCTGTGTACTACTGTGCTCTGCAGCCCACAGTGACAGGAAACACCAAAACTCTGTACAAAAACCTTTGGAGCAAAGACAACACAATACACCACAACATCCACCAGAGGGAGTCACACACTGTTAAACTTCAATATGATGTAGTCTAGAATAACTTTACCTTAGAAGTGTAACAGAGAAGTGAAAATCCAGAGCTATGAGGAGACGGAGAGACTCAGGGAGGAGCTGAGCTGTTACTGAACTATGGAAGAGAGAGGAACTTCTATATTCAACAGAGTTCAATACACAAACCATCAACATTACCTTTATTCAACATGCTGTCACTGCAGCATTGTGTGTTTTATCTGATGTTTCTTTCCTTCCTCACAGGTATGTTAGATTATGCAGCATGAAAAAGTTTGATTCCAACAACATCTAAATTGGAATCATTCATTGAGTCTCATACAACATGAAATAAAAGAGTGATCTCTTCCTTTAGGTGTCAGCTGTGAAGAACTCACTCCAGTAGAGAAAGAAGAGAACAGTTTAGAAGGCAGCTCTGTTACTCTGTCCTACAGATAGTCCAAACAAGCAACTATTGCTGATCGATTTTTCTGGTATCGTCAACATCCAGGAAAACCACCAGAGTTCCTCATCTTTCACTTGGGAACGCAAAATGAAACAAAATCTGGACTGTGTGTTCATGTAAGTGAGGTTAAAACCAAAATTATACTTCTGATCTCCTCTGCTGCAGTGTCTGACTCTGCTGTGTACTACTGTGCTGTGAGGCCCACATTGACAGGAAACACCAAAACTCTGTACAAAAACCTTTGGAGTAAAGACAACACAATACTCCACAACATCCACCAGAGGGAGTCACACACTGTTAAACGTTGAATAGTATGTAATGATACAGTCTAGATTCTTTGTAGAGGTGACAATAACAGAAAATGAAGCACTAAAGATGAAAGGAAAAGTGTTTTATTCAACAGTAACTGATAATAATGAGGTGTTGTGGGATATTATGTTTATGAATAATACCACATAACAGATTGTAACCGCAAATCCCCTGACATCCAACAGAGCTCTATTTTAACTCTGGTTAGCATCACAGAATCAGGTCATAGTTTTGTTCTTCTCTTTATAAAAGAAGTTTGTGTTTTTCTCTTAAAGGTGAACCATGCAGTTTCTTTAGCTTAATTTACCTTAACTGAACAGCTTCAGAGTCATTGGAATGGTTATATGACTTTTTTCGCATTGAATGGTGGTCGGCCGCTTCCCCCTAGCGCCTGTGAGTGTAAAAAACACCCTTGCAACTTTGCAATATGGTTCGGCCTCAGCGTCAGGAAGTATCGCTTGATATAAGGTCTCGCGATGTAACGATTGGCTTCACGGCACTGCACACATCCAGGAACCGACTAGCTATAAGGACAAGGTAGCGATGGAGTTTTTCACACTATCACTCATGGCTGAGCCAGCAAAAAAGAAGCAGAAAGCTAGTGTAGCAGGTTGATTGTTCGCAGGTGGTTTCAATCACACTCACTCTCTCTGGACCAATCAGGAAGTAGCTGCATGCTATATAGGCGGGGGGGGGTTTGACCTCTTGACACTCTTTACTCTTTGTTGCTGGAAGCACATCTCCGCTCTGGGTCCTTTCGCGTTCGCGGTGCAGTCACAGTTGTGCAACAGGTAATGCAGTGTTTTTTTATTTGTTACCTAAAGGCCTCGGTTATGTTGGGATGGGCATTACAGAGTGTATTGTCTCTTGCAGTGTCTCCCTGTTGTAAACCCGATCTTTCCTTTAACGGAACCGGGTTGAGTGTTGCTGCTGGTAGGTTGGACAAATCTTTCTCCTCTTGGAATATTTTAATGAATGAGTGTTTAAGTAATCGGCCGTTTTGTTGTAGGCTCTGTGTAGCTGTACTATCGGCACTGTCGCTGTATTGGTACGAAGCTCCCTGACGGGTATGTATGTATATCAGTGGCATCGCGAGTATTTTCTTTAATTATAAACATTCACTGAATTTGCTTTGTTTGTGCACGCCAGGATTGTAAAATTGCTTCGCTTATGCTGGTATCTGCACTAGCCCCTCCCTTCCCGGCCAGGCTGCTGTTTTGTCTCAACTGACTTTTGATTCAACCACTGTCAACGGGTTGTAACCACACAAGCTCACGCCAGGCTTGGAACGTCTCTATGTGCCTCACAGCGCCAGGATCTGTTGCCCAAAGTGTCTGACAGGGCTGTATGTGATCGTGACAAGGACGATAGTTTTGCCTTTTTTTGGCTTGCCCCTGCTTGCTAATATGTGTTTGGGGATTGGGATTTATGTTCATGGGTTTATTTGTTAAATTATGATTAATTGATTTTTGGTTAATTTATATTTCTTTCTGTTTAAAGTTCTGATAACTATTTTCATTTTTTTTGAGACCTTTATAGTTTATTTGTTAATTTTGGTTATTTGTTAGGTTCTAGGCAGCTATTTGGACACCTTTGCTGCCTAGATTTGCCTTACATTGAAGTTGTTTTTCATTTATTTTTGGTTTAATTCATTTTCCCTCCCCCGATAACTGAATGTTCTCTTTCTATAGGTGCTGAGTGCCTAAGGTGGTGGTGTCGGTGTCCCGGTGGTGGTGTCTCCCTCCTGTGTGCTGTGTTTTCCCCCTTGGTTTATTTTGAGTTTTTCACCACTGTGTGTGTGTGTGTGTGTGCTCACGTGTGACTGGGGTGATCCCTCCCTGAGACCCCACACCCTTTGACCCTGTCCCTGCCCCGGTAAGGCCTCAGCACTTATTTTCTCACATTTAGTAGGTCTGGTATTTTAAATAGTATTTTATATTTGATGTTTTAGTAATTGTATGAATAAAATCATTGTTTTTAATGGAACTACGTCTCCGGCTTCATGTATAAATTGAATCTGTGTGCTTTCTGTATTTTGGTGGTATAACTATTTTATTAGTCAAATCCTATTCTCGGGGTGAAATTCCCCGGGTGGCGTTGCCGGTGTCTTTATTGGTTCTGGGTGTTGAGCGGGCCAAAAGGGTGCTCCACACCAAAACGAGTCCCACGCGCCACACTAGGAAAGCCTTATCGGAGGAAAAGAGAGGAAACTGCAGACTGACCGAGAGAGGAGTCAGACACAAGTAAACATAGGAGCTGACCAATATCTATTCCGAAGCTGTAGCGGGAGCTCTGTAGAGAAACCTGCGAGCAAATAGCCAGAAAACAGCCAAAAAATGGCCAAAACTGTATAGCGCCCCTTTAAGGCTGATTTATTGTGGTGTACCACAGGGTTCAATCTTAGGCCCCTCATTCTCTGTTTACAAGAAGCAAATATTAGTAACAAATTAACCAGAATCCTTTTAAAAAACATGTCAAACATGGGAGTTTACTGGGCTTATAATAAGGTCACAGTACAGCCGGAAAAAACAAACGCAAACTACATCAAATCAGTGAGTTAGTACAATTTCAGCCTAAAAACATGTTCTTAACTAAAACGTGCAGACAGTGAGCCGAGCAGCTTTAACATCCACTACATCCCAGGTTATCAGGATGAAGGCGCCCTCTTGTGTGCTGCATCAATTTTTACATTGCACTGGTTAACCTGCTGGGATGTTCACTGCAGGAAGACATGTCCAAACTTTAAACCTCAGTAAAGAGACATTTAAATACATGGAATATCACACTGTGTCACAGTGTTCACATCAGTCACACCCTGTAACACTGGTGCTGCATTCAAGAGAACAGTTTCAGCTCTCAGGTTGTAAATAGTATTAGGGAATGTAAGTTTTGAGGCTAAACACGTTCACTGAGTTTTTAAATTCTTAAAATAAAAATAAATACTTGTAACCAAATGTAAAGAATCAACTGCACAATACCTATCTGTTGTCTTATGAGTGTCAGGACTTTTAATCCTATGTAATAAATCATATTTATTGACTTAGTGCACTAAGAAAATGTTGGTTGTAAAAAGCAACAAGTGATAGAAAACTCTGCTCAATTCTCTGTGACAAAGCTGTTTTAGTGAGAAAAGTAGAAAGGACCGAGACTGACTGACTCTTAACATGAACTCTGTACTTTGTAGTGTTTCAGGAGGAAAACTGCCTCAGTTATAATCTCATATCAGTTTCACATTTTCTCCATCAGCTCTGTATGAAACCCTGGAATCAAGACAAGAAGAAAATACTTTGTTCATGTTAGTTTATTCATCATGTAAACCTTTAGTTTGTTCTCACATCAGTAAAGTCTGATCTATAATATTTATGTACAGATTCACTTCATCCACACAATCAGTTTGTTTAAGTCTCAGCTATGTTAACACACTAATGAATAATCTCCTTATTGATTATGATCAGGATAAACTGATACATGTGATTATAGATTTCTTTACAAAGAACAAAGTATAGAGGATAAAGGAGGTCTGGTGATTTTGTACAAATATTCATCAAACATTTAGAGAGCAGAGAAGTTTTCATTCTGAGTTCAGGTCAGCAAACATCATGAGCAGTGATAGTCTTCGTGGCTAAACAGACACAGGAAGGAGCATCACCTAAAGAAACTCAAACATTTACACAACTAATTACAAGATGTCAAAGGACATCCCATAATGTTTGACTGACAGTTGATGTATGTGCAGTGAAGAAATGTCACACCAATCAGCTCTCAGCAACAAACATGGAGACTAAATAAATTGAAGAGTTAAAACACAAAGATTAACCCTTAAATGACTTCTGTCTATTTCAGTTTACACAACTCAGCTGTGTGTCCATAATAAAGATAAAGTCCAGCATAGAGCGGCTGAGTGAATGTGGTCTGGACTCTGTGGAGGAGAGTCATGGTTTCAGAGATGCTATAGAAGGACAGAATACCTGCTCTGTGATCCAGGTACACTCCTACTCTGGGGGACTCAGGACCTGAGACGGGAGTTTGGACATTGTTGTACCAAAATGAATGACTATTATTCTCACAATCTAACGCCCAAGATTTGTCATTTTCTCCAAATCCACAATCCTCCCCTGCTCTGCTGATATTCTTGTATGCGACTGCTACATGTACTCCTTCCCCTCTCCTCTCCACCTCCCAGTAACAACGTCCAGTCAGACTCTCTCTACTCAGGACCTGAGGCCATACAGTGAACCTGTCTGGGTGACTAGAATAAAGCTGATGTTGTCTCATATATGTTGCTTTCCTGTTCCCATCAGATAATAACAGATGTGTGTTTGGATCCAGTGTGATGTCACGTGAATATTTTAAGAAGTCAGCTCTGGTCTTGGGCTCTGGTTGTGGCAGTAAAACATCCACCTCAGTCCCTGTCAGTGAGCCGTTTGTCCATTTCTCTCTCAGGACGTCCTGTAGTTTATCTCTGACTTCTGACACAGCCGCTGTCACGTCCTCAAAGCAGCTCAGAGGAAGCATACCTATGGAGTTAGAATCCTGCCAAAACCTCACACACACACAAAACGTGTTTTACTCACGCCCAACGATTCACAAACAAACTCAGTGTGGTTTGCAAATACAAAACATCATTCACAAACTAATGCATTTTGTTCTGCAAATAAGAAAACTACCTATCAAACAAATACAGTATGTTTTACACGTACAAAAACATATTTCTTCAATGACAAAAAATATCCTGCAAGTACAAACTAAAACCTTTCAAGTACAAAAAAAAATCTTTCAAGTACAAAAAAAAATCCTTCAAGTACAAAAAAAAATCCTTAGAGTACAAAACAAATTCTACAAGTACGGAAAAAAAAATCCTTCAAGTACAAAAAAAAATCCTTCAAGTACAAAACAAATTCTACAAGTACGGAAAAAAAAATCCTTCAAGTACAAAAAAAAATCCATTCGCCGAAAATTCTGTGACGGGCCCACGGATGCGATGCATGTAGGTCAATGACATCATCATCCGTGGTCTACGCACAGATTCCCTGATCACAGCACGTTTATTTCTGTACAGAGAAGCTGTATACAGCTTTGCTATTATTGGTATTTTTAGCCCAATAACCGCTGTTTTAATCAACATTTATTCACCAGATCTTATCATGGTTTAATTGTATTTCTTTTAATGTTATTATTTCGGTCTATTTCGGCCAAGGAAGCTGCTTTGTTGTTTTGATATTTTTTAAACTATAATACTACATCTAGCAACATATATGTAGATATTATCATAGTATGCATTTCTTTACTTTAATAATATTATTTTGGTCTTATTACTGGTGAAATATTACAGTAGGCCTATGCTGTAAGACATAACACGATATTATCAGAGTTGGGCGCATGCAAAGCCGATTTCCCACAATGCAATGCCGGCATTCATTTCAGAGAATCAGACAACGATCAGCGGGTCTTTAACGCCAGCATCGCTTCAATATACATATATATAATCAGTAATTTTGTCATCAGCAACAACACGTGGCTCAGTTTTGTTCCAGTAATTTATGCACCATAATAACGTTTAAATAAATCCGCGTGTATATATCTATGGTCCTGGTAGGCTCATATTGACTTAACGGCGCCACCTGCTGTTGTGGAGTGCGAATTACAGGGCATTTGTTAGAAAATTTACCTGCATTTGTGTGTGGATCTGAGGGCATTTGTGTGTGGATCAGCAAGGCGGAAAGTTAGTGCCAAAAGTCACGTGACCGTTTTTTGTACATGTAGAATTTGTTTTGTACTTGCAGGATTTTTTTTTGTACTTGAAGGATTTTTTTTTTGTACTTGAAGGATTTTTTTTTGTACTTGAAGGATTTTTTTTTCCGTACTTGTAGAATTTGTTTTGTACTTGAAGGATTTTTTTTTGTACTTGAAGGATTTTTTTTTGTACTTGAAAGATTTTTTTTTGTACTTGAAAGATTTTAGTTTGTACTTGCAGGATATTTTTTGTCATTGAAGAAATATGTTTTTGTACGTGTAAAACATACTGTATTTGTTTGATAGGTAGTTTTCTTATTTGCAGAACAAAATGCATTAGTTTGTGAATGATGTTTTGTATTTGCAAACCACACTGAGTTTGTTTGTGAATCGTTGGGCGTGAGTAAAACACGTTTTGTGTGTGTGTGAGGTTTTGGCAGGATTCTAACTCCATACATATCGATGCTGGATGTTGATTGGCTGAGTGGTGACAGTGAGGGGTAGTTGTGTAGAAACTGGTTGTGATCCTCTGTGTGTGAGAGCTTCTTCAGCTCAGCGTCTTTCCTCTTCAGCTCAGTGATCTCCTGCTCCAGCTTCTCCTGAAGCTCTTTGACTCGACTCACTTCACTTTTGCTGCTGGGATCTGACCTGCTGCTTCACATCAGAGCTTCTTTTCTCCAGGAGACGGATCAGCTCAGTGAAGATCTTCTCGCTGTCCTCCACTGCTTTATCAGCAGAGTCATTGATGACCTCCACCTGCTGTTGAAGCAGCTTCACATCTTTCTCTCTGTCCTGGATTCTCTGCTGCATCTTTAGTGGACTCCCCTCAAGCTTTTTCTGTCTCTCAGTCCTTTCTGCTGCAGCTGTTACTGTGTCGTGGCCTTAATGTTCCTCCATTAAGCAGAGATAACAGATAAGCTGCTGATCAGTACAGCAGAAAATCTTCATCACCTCATCATGACGAGAGCAGATGTTCTCCTGGAGCTTCTTGGAGGGCTCCACCAGCTTGTGTTTCTTTAGTTGAGCAACATCAAAATGAGCCTGGAGGTGTTGATCACAGTAAGACATCAGACACATCAAACAGGACTTGTGTGCTTTCAGTTTTCTCCCAGTGCAGAAATCACAGGCCACATCTTCAGCTCCAGCATAGCAGTGATCAGCAGGAGCAGCTTGGAGTCCAGTATTCTTCAGCTCCTCCACTAAATCTGCTAACATGGTGTTTTTCAGCAGGACAGGCCTCGGTCTGAACGTCTGCCTGCACTGAGGACAGCTGTGGATGTTCTTATGATTCTCTTCATCCCAGTGGCTTTTAATACAGTTCATGCAGTAGTTGTGTCCACAGGGAGTAGTCACCAGATCCTTCAATAGATCCAGACAGATGGAACAGGAGAAATTTTCCCTGTCCAGGTGAACTCCTTTCTGCGCCATTTCTGTTCTCAGTGACAATGCTCATCTAAGTCTCTCTTCCTGATATTTGACACTAGTCTGAGCTGTGTTCTGAACAGCAAGTCATTGTGCAGTGAACGGGCTATCAGATTTCACACTTTTTTTCACACTTCAGTTACACTCACTGAAGGGAAGTAACAAGGAAATACATTATTACATGACTTTTCAATACTATACTATGACTTTTTTTAAGACTATGACTTTTTTCAATACTATACTACTACTTTTAGACACGAACACAAACAACAAACCTTGCCTTCTCTAAAAAAAAAGTGCTTAACAGAACCATACACGGGTGGCACTGACCAGTAAACCTTGTGTATCTATACAAAGTTAAAAGGCATACTATGCAACTTTACTCGTGAAATGTATTTCCAATGAGTCAACCTGTAGGGGGACCGAAGCTGGAAAAGTTGCATAGTGTGACTTTAACGTGCATGTTAAGGTCCTCAACCTCCAACCACATACAAGTCTAAACACAGAACAACAGCTACAGGTCAACCGGCAGGGACAGCAGAGGCCTGTACTACGAATCAAGATCAACCTGCCCTGGATTTCTTTCATTTATCCGGCTTCACTAACCCTAACAACCGTGGTCCTGCATACCACGATGGTGGTCAACAACTAGTTAAATCAATCGAGGGCTTCCCAATCCAGTGGTGCGAACATTCACATAAAAGAGGCAGTGTTTGCACAGCATGACCAATTGCAAACATCTACCAGACCCACATATTTTACATAAGAAGAGCAAACTATAATTCTACATAAATATGAAGAACACAGACATGGTTTTGCAGACAAAACGCAATACAGTCATTGCTTCCTAAAACAGAAGGAAAGCTAGCAAAAAAATAGCTGACGCTGTAGATGCGTGAATCACAACTCTTATCAATATCACTTCCCCATCAGTCAGGACCAAGATATGATCATAATTAGACTTGTGCTTTCCATAAACTGTCGTTGCTGCAGACTATTATTCTAGTTGGAACCCTGGCAGTGGGAAGCGATCCTGAGAGCAAATAAAACATATAAAAACATAATTCAAACTGATGTGCCAATATGTAATTCCCTCCGCTGAAAATCTATATCTTGGGGGTTGTCTGTCTCTAAATGTTTGAACTTTTCTGAGCACAACAAGCTCCACCGGATCTACTAGAAACGGTGACGCCGTTATCAATCAAGTATTGATTGGTCAGTAGGCGGTGCTTTTACACCGGTTGATCTCTGATCTCCAACTTAACCTGCTCCCGACCAGGTTAGGTGTTCAGCATAAGTCACCACGACGATTTAACCTGGTAACAACTGATCCACCGTCAGGATACAGAAAATAGTGATGTTTCCCGTGAACCTCCTGCTTTGAGGCATGTATCGAAGAAATGAACCAATTTGGAATGAAGCTTTGTATTGGAGCTTGATTCGTTTTGAGATAATCACGTGACCAGTGACGTCCGAAGCTTCGTTTCACGCACCCCCTACGTGACTGCTTCAAAGTTGAATTCAAAGGTTTAACAATAGTGCAGTAGGAGAGTCAACAGAGTCACGAGAGTTAGAGTCAGAGAGTTAGAGGCAGAGAATGAATATAGAGAGATTATTATAGAGATTATTAAAGTGATTAGAGAGTTTAATGCAGGTAACTATAGCGAGAAGACAGTTCTTTGCAAGTAACTTTATAGCGAGTAGAGAGTTTATTGCAGGTAAATTCAGTAGTAGTAGTGTATAGCGTTGATAGAGTTTAGCGAGGATTAGACATGTAACCTGTTGCGAAGAGAGGCCGTTCAGAGATGTGGGAACACTTTGATTTAATTTCTCCCAACAAGGTTGGCAATAGGCTATGTTATTTTATTGCTTATATGGGATACGCCGGTGTGCATTAGGCTATGCGGCTCTCCATAATGCGAAAAAGTCTGCATTTAATTTAGCTACAACCTAAGTTATACTGTATCTTCATAATGAAATTGTTGGTGACTATAGGCAAAAGGAACTTCTTAATATTCACATCTTTCATATAAATTCGGCCAAGCGCTAGTCTATTCAACCATTTGAGGTATAGGCTTGGTGTAGCCTATCGCATAAAAATGCATGAATATCCTGCATATTCCATCGCATTTTTTAAGAAAACGTGCCGCATAATCAAGGATTTTTACCCGCAACAATCACAAAAAAAACCTGCATTTTTCTGGAAGGACTGATTAATACATTTGTTCATTTGTTGTATTGTAGGAAATAGAAAGGACAGGATTGATGAAGCACTTGGCCAAGAGCCCATTCAAACCAATTTCCAATTTTTCCAAATTGAGATCGGCCACCGAAGCGCAGCAACCCGTTGATGCCGCCGTCGCTGCTACATCACCCGGATCGTTGGTCTGATTGGTTGAAGGACTATCCAATAGCCCCCAGAGGCATTTGAGTGGCATCCGTTGGTGACGCCCCCTTTGGAAATGGACTGTGAATGAAGCTTGCTCAGACCCATTCTCAGTTACAGCTGAGTATATATATATATATATATATATATATATATATATATATATATATATATATATATATATATATACAGTATATACACACTTTTCTCTTTATTTCTCTTAAAATAATTTGTAATGACGTATGTATAAATTTAAAAAGGTCTTAAGAAAATCAAATCAAAGAAAGAAAAAGAAAATCAATACACATTAAGTTTGTATCAAGGATTCATTTTTTAATAATGCATTTACTGCCTTTTAATTGAAATAGAATATATGGTAATTTGTCCATGCTAGTATTGATTGTGTTATATAAATGTATTATATTTCAGTGTTGCATCAGCAGAGGGCAGCACAGACCACCCAATAAATCAGGGGTTCTCAAGCTTTTTTCAATAATGTTCCCCTAGGGGGACACGTACCCCCATTTGAGAACCACTGCAAAAACGGATGTGTAGAGAGGAGCTTCTTCTTTTTTTTAAATAGAAATAGCTGTTGTCTTCACACATAGGCTCAATCGGATATTACACAGACTTAAGCTAAAGAGCGTTTAATGTCTGCTCCAACTGATTCAGACATTTACGTTCTCACATGCAACTCCTCTGGGTAATATTGTGTTATAGGGGCTCAGGAGTCAACTAGTTTTATTCACAGTGGAAGGATTTGGAGTTGTTTGAAGGCAACTTTTGATGTAGCTGGGGTGAGTAATAGAGGTCGACCGATATGGGTTTTTCTCTGGCCGATGACGATGCCGATCTTTAGAAATCAGGGTCAGTCGATGGCCGATAAATGCTGCCGATTTATTTTAACCGATATCTGGTCGATATGTGCTTATTTTTAAACCTATATTTGAAAGATAAAATGTAACACTAATAATTAAGATACACAAAATTTCTCAACAAAAGCATTTATTGAACACATCACCAATCTACACTTGCATACTTAAATTAAAAATGTATAAAAACATATTGTATAAATAATGTACAAAAAATATATTAAATAAACGAAACAGGTAAGAAGAAAATAAACGTCAAATAAACTTTTCAATGAAAAAATAAAGTTTAGTGCACTTAGCAGCATTTATCAATATTCTGAGAACACAAATCTGCAAACTTTTCATAAATAAAATAAATTAACAATTTTAACAATAGTAGTGCTGCACACAGTAGCAACCAGCAGCATTTCTTTGTTTTAGGTCTGAAGAAAATGTATAACACTTGAACACAAAAAATTGGCTTGATATACTCGGATATCGGCTGATGTAAAAAATTTAAAAAATCGCCCGATCAATTGGCCGACCTCTAGTGAGTAACCAAAGTATAGTAACACGTTTTTAGTAATTAGTGATGACTCATTTTGAGTAACTTGCCCAACACTAGTGACAGGGGCCACTGGTCCAAAAGGTTGACGTTTAGATTCAGCAGAAGTCTGCAGCCACGCTGACATCGCTTCTAGGGTCAGCTGTGAAGAAGTTAACTCCTGGATTGACAATATCTAGGAAAACCACAAGAACTGTTAATCAGTACAAGACGAGCAGAGTCTCAGAGATTAGACACATGCTACTCTTGTAAACTGACTGGATGAAATCACGTTGAGGATCTGCAGATCTCCTCTGCTGCAGTGACAGACTCTGCTCTGTACTACTGTGCTGTGAATCCCACAGTGACAGCAAACACACAGTCTCTGTACAAAAACCTGACAGCTCCTCCATGAAATTTTACACACTCCAGCTCCTCCTTTGGGTGGCTGATGTTCTGTTGAGAGTTCCTAAACAGATGATGAAGAGGAAGGACCAATGATGTAAAGGCCCAGATCCATCAGAGTATCAATGCTCTTCCTCTCTCTCCTCCCCTCTCACTGCAGACATGAAACACTGGCTGACTAACATCCTGATTCTGACTCTCTGTCTAGGTAACTATTTAAACTACTGATTGTTCTCCTTTAATCAATCATATTTATTAATGCATCTCTTCATCTGCATGTTCTCTTCTTCCCCAGAGTGTAAAGGAGAAGACAGTGTGACCCAGCCAACAAGAGATGTCATTACTACTGAAGGAGAGACAGTTACTCTTGACTGTATATTTGAGACCAGTGACACATATCCCTATATGTTCTGGTACAAACAAGAAGTCAATGATTACCCAAAGATGCTGCTGCGACGTGTAAAAACAGATAATTCTAAAGACCAAGAGAGAGTTGATGCTACAATCAAGGAAAAGTCCTTTCCTCTGAAGATCCAGAAGCTTCAGCTGTCAGACTCTGCTGTGTACTACTGTGCTCTGAGGCCCACAGTGACAGGAAACACCAAAACTCTGTACAAAAACCTTTGGAGCAAAGACAACACAATACTCCACAACATCCACCAGAGGGAGTCACACACTGTTAAACGTCAATATTTTTCATGATGTAGTATAGAATCACTTTATGGAGAGAGTCAGGGAGGAGCTGAGCTGTTACTGAACTATAGAAGAGAGAGCAACTTCTATATTCACAGACACAACAGAGTTCAATACACAAACCATCAACATTACCTTCATTCAACATGCCGCCACTGCAGCATTGTGTGTTTTCTCTGATGCTTCTCTCCATCATAACAGGTATGTTAGATTTTGCAGCTTGAAAAAGTTTTATTCCAATAACATATGAATGTGAATCATTAACTAGGTCTGTCTCTACATGAAACAACATAATTATCTCTTCCTTTAGGTATCATCTGTGAAGAACTCACTTCAGTAGAGAAAGAAAAGAACAGTTTAGAAGGCAGCTCTGTTACTCTGTCCTACAAATACTCCAAACAAGCTGGATATGATGATTATTTCTTCTGGTATCGACAACACCCAGGAAAACCACCAGATCTTCTCATCTTTCACTCTGTAATGCAAGATGAAACAAAGTCTGGACTGTCTGCGTCTGTAAGGGAGGATAAAACCAAAATTATTCTGCAGATCTCCTCTGCTGCAGTGACAGACTCTGCTGTGTACTACTGTGCTGTGAGGCCCACAGTGACAGCAAACCCATAGTCTCTGTACAAAAACCTGACAGCTCCTCACTGAACATATACACACTTCAGCTCCTCCTTTGATTGAACAACAGTGCCATCAAGTGGACACTGACAACATAAATCACTGAATAAATGCAATATTTCATTGTTTACACTGATTATTCGTGCTTACAACTTCATGAAAAAGATGTAATCCAGTTCATTGTTGTTGTGAATCTGTTGTTTGGACAGAAGAAGCTGTTGTTTGGACAGAAGAACTTAACAAGAAAGTTATTTTTCTCTACAGTTTGTATTTTTCATTGTTGATAAGTGTTACTTAACAGACATCCTGTTGTCTTCTCCAATACAATCTTTGAAACTCATGACAATAATTTAAATATGCTAAATGTTGATGTAAATGTTTAGAGTCCTTTAACCAGAGGTGCAGCCTTGAGTCACAAATTTGATGACTTTAGACACTACTCGAGAAGAAAAGACTTGCAAATCCACTTGGATTTCAACACCAATGACTTATGACATCACTTGGACTGGAGCCTTTTGACTTTAAAGACTTGATACCCTTCCCTAAACTGAAAGATGAAAAAGTATATTATTTTAAAAGGTGTTCGACAAATAAATTAATTTCCGTCTATTCTTGAATCAACTAATGTTATTAATTCTCAGCAATGCGATACTTCATGAATGCATCATTGCCCAGATCCACGAGTAAGCCCTGACTGCAGTACGCAGATCGAGGAGTGGCTCAATGTGGGTGGAGCTAAACGTTTGACTCCGCCCACTTGCCAAATAGCAATTGGCAGAGCCATTTCTCTATCACTCTGGCAATTGGTCTGAGGGGAAAACACAGGACTTTCAAGCTGACCGGAGATCTTTTCCCGCGTGTGAAGTTTGCTTTTTCCGTTGTTGGCGTCCCCCAGAGACATGGGCTCATTTCCTGTGAATTACGTTTGCTTTCCCCGTTATCCTTTTCCTTAACCCAGCGGCGGAGTGGAACCAAAACATCAACCGGGAAATTTTGTAAACCACCGGCCGGCAGGCAGTGTCCGTCCGCTGGCAGCCAGCGTCCGTTCGCGGGCAGGCAGACGGCAGGTTAGTTTGTCCAGACTTTCCCGATTGCCACTCCGCCTCTGCCTTAACAACCGTCAGTTGTTGTCTGGCGTTCCCCAGAGACCAGGGCTCATTTACCGGGAGTCATGTTTGCTTGCCCCGTTCTTCTTTTCCTAAACCCAACCCCGTTCTTTTTTCATTTTTACAATTCAAATATCATTATTTATTATAATCTATATATAATATATATTATAACATATTATAAAGGTGTTGCATTGACGTTTGAGAATGTGCTACCTGATGTCCAGATGGCGCGCCCACGGAGTCAAACGTTTAGCTCCGCCCACATTTGGCCCAACCCCGATCTGCGTACTACAGTCAGGTGCAATTGAGATCCATTATATCCCAACCTGACAGATCACAGAAAAGCATAAAGAAGTGAAGTTATGTGGCTGAGTGCCAGTTGGAAATGAAGATAATTCTGTTTGCATATAAAAACTATGTGGTGGCCAACAAAAAATGGATTGCAATATGAAAAACATGCTGGTCAAACATTCAAAATGGATATGCAACAACTTCAAACTTCATTTTATAGTAGCGTCACGAAGTACGTCATGGCTCAATCATTTCGTTAACAGAGGTGCTATATCGGCCATTAACGTCTATTGTTGTGGCTTCCTTGGGTTCCCTCCTTAATTCATAAGTTGATGTTCACCCAAAATGAGATGACCAATCGACTTATAAAGTAAATGGCTACACGTTGCATTGTGTGTTTTGAACCTGAGATAAAGGTATGTTTATTCAAACATTTATTTTCTCTTTCACACATGCATTTACATAGCCTGATGTGGTCCTACTCAGATTCTAGTCAGAATGTGAGTCTGAAACCGCTCCATTGGGCTGTGATTGGCGTGTTCCAACCGAACCAGGAAAAACAATGCCTATGCATTCATTGGATAGACCTACAACCAATCAGAGCAACAGAACTCAACTCAACTGTCAACAGAACTCAACACTGTGTATCGTTTCCATAGCAACCACTCTTTGCACAATGCATTCGTTCTAACTTCCGACTTTTAGACCTTTTTGAAGCTGGATATATCTAGCCTGGATGCCAGCCGAACTTAGCCCCGCCCACAAAATTTTAGGTCGGGAAGTTCGGTCTGGAGTCGCTCCGTTGAGAAGCAATTATTGCCCGAACAGGATCTGTTCAGACCAATCAGATTGTCGGAAAGATGATCAACAGTAACAGAATCAACCACGTCACCAAAGAACGCTTGGGTTGAATTTGTTGAGATGTGTAGATTCCACCATCGCGTCTGTTACAGAATATATCGGCGCATTCATTTTAAAATCCTCAGCGGAGGAGCCTCAACAACTGCCCGAAAGCAAGAAAGAGACTGAAGAGAGAGAGCGTTATATGGTGGAGAGAGATAGAGAAAGACTGAAGAGAGAGAGCGTTATGGTGGAGAGACATAGAGAGTGAGTGAAGAGAGGGACCGCCGGCGCTAGAACAAAGCCATGAATCAGAGAAAAATAAAACGTGTTTTCGCCGATCCATCTCTAGAAATGCAACTGTAGTGAGCATGTCACTATCACTAACGTTATCCACATTTATATTTACAAGAAACAAATGATATATCCAGCTTCAAAAAAGTCTAAAAGTCGGAAGTTAGAACGAATGCACACGAATGCATTGTGCAAAGAGTGGTTGCTATGGAGACGATACACAGTGTTGAGTTCCGTTGCTCTGATTGGTTGGAGGTCTATCCAATGAATGCATATCCTGGTTCGGTTGCAACACGCCCCATAATCACAGCCCAATGTAACGGTTTCAGACTCACATTCTGACTAGAATCTGAGTAGGACCATGTCAGGCTAGGATATATCATTTGTTGCGTGTAAATATAAATGTGGATAACGTTAGTGATAGTGACATGCTCACTACAGTTGCGTTTCTAGAGATGAATCGGCGAAAACACGTTTTATTTCTCTGATTCACGGCTTTGTTCTAGCGCCGCTGGGCACTCCCTCTCTTCAGTCTCTCTCTATCTCTCTCCACCATATAACGCTCCCTCTCTTCAGTCTCTCTCTATCTCTCTCCACCATATAACGCTCCCTCTCTTCAGTCTCTCTCTATCTCGCTCCACCATATAACGCTACCGTGCTTTCGGGCAGTTGTTGAGGCTCCTACACTGAGGATTTTAAAATGAATGCGCTGTCGATATCGTCTGTAACAGACGCGATGGTGGAATCTACACATCTCAACAAATTCAACCCAAGCATTCTTTGGTGACGTGGTTGATTCTGTTACTGTTGATCATCTGTCCGACAATCTGAATGGTTTTGTGGGCGGGGCTAAATTCGGCTGGCATCCAGGCTACCATTTACAGATTATTTATCCATAAAGTAAGTGACTAACTTTACTACTAACCCTAGAACTC
>JABUOV010000414.1:0-36809 GCA_025617405.1 Perca schrenkii
GAGCTTTGTCTTTGCCTTTACGCTGCACAAAGGGTCCCTGGGACCCGAAGGACAGAGGCCGCGAGGCTAGTAGCAAATGCATAGAGTCACAATAAGCGAGGGTCCCTGGGACCCGAAGGACAGAGGCCGCGGGGCTAATACAAAAGGTGAATACACTAAACAAGTTCCCGTAACACGAAGGACAATACAAGGGTTAAAGTCATAGCGCCCCCTAGTGGCAACAGGAAGTAGGCCTAAAAGTCAAGGTGCTATACTTTAACGAACTCCTCCTAGAGATTTCATCCGATGGACTTCAAACTTAGTCTGTACCATCCCAACACCTTAACGATGAAAAGTTATTAAAAGAAAAACTTTTCATCAGACGGTGTGGGCGTGGCGTGGCGGCCATTTTGAGTGTTTAGCGATGAACAAAGAAGTTGTTGTAACTTGAGTGTACGTTGTCGTATCTGCCCGAAATTTCTCACGATGGACAAGGGTCCAGGCCTGAGGACACCTACAGGCCAAAATTGACTTTTGGTCATAGCGCCCCCCCCGGCAACAGGAAATCTGCCTTATATGACAAACATCATCTGATTTACATGAAACTCTGAATGGGTGGTCTACGTGTGATACTGAGCCGCCCCCTATAATATGGCCACGCCCAATTACTCAGGCCACGCCCCCTTTCATAACATTTGAACCGTTTAAGGTACACCCTTGTGTGAGGTATCATTGAACTCAGCAGACTTCCTTCTTCATTGGTGATGGTTTGGCCCCCCCCCCTATGTTCAAGCCACGCCCACTTTTATTACTAATGGCCCGATTGATGTAAACACTTGTGTGAGGTATCATTGAACTCAGCAGAGACTTCCTTCTTCATCGGTGATGGTTTGGCCCGCCCCCTATGTTTAAGCCACGACCCTTTCACACATGCTGACCCATTTAAGGTAGAGTCTTGTGTGAGGTATCATTCATCTCAGCAGAGGCTTCATTTTTAATTGGTGATGGTTGGACCCGCCCCCTATGCTTTAGCCACGCCCCCTTTCACAGCTAATGAACCGTATGACGTAGAGTCTTGTGTGAGCTATCTTTGAACTCGGCGGGGAATTCCCTTTTCATTGTAGACGATTTGCGGCATCCGAGTGCCGCGCGAATGCACGGTCGCAAGGAGCGCCGTCCGCCGGTAACCCCTACGCGCGCAGATGCGCGAGGGCCCGTCCATCGCTGCTCGCAGCTTTAATTCATATTGTATCCTTTATTTTCTTTCTATATTTGTGCACACACACATACATGTAGATTCCTTCAAATGTTAAGGGGAAGATTAAAAAAGAGAAACTGGATCTGTGAATTATCACAGAATCACAATTGAATTCATATCTTGCTACTCAGTCAGAATCTTATTACAGTTTTTTCCGATTGCTAAACAACAGTGGGCACAACTGGAGTCACATGTGCAAAACTCTAACTACAGTCTGCACTACCAACAGTCACCTGAGCTAAACAATTCACATCACCTGCAAAACAGGCTCAGTGCAGCCAAACACTATGCACAGTCCTCACTGAGATAACACACACTGTCCCTCAGAACACACTGAGGGTAAAAACACTAGCATCAAACACCAATACAGAAATTACAAACTTTTTCATCTTTACAGTTTGAACAATTTGAGTGACTTGACACTACTCAATAGTTTATTTAAGGAAAAAATATAGATTGTATGTCATACCAATTTTTACATAAGGTAAAAAAGAAGGAATGAAAATCAGCAGTTTTCTTCAATAAAGTATTTTGTCTCTAGTAATTTATGGAATTACTGGGGAAAAAAAACTAAAGGTACATATGTAACAGTACCAAAGAATATCGCTCCAGCATCATGTGGCAAGTTTTCTTCATCACATTGGATGTCTGCATCATCTCTAAATAAAAATGAATGTGGTATTTACAGTTTTTTCCGATTGCTAAACGACAGTGGGCACAACTGGAGTCACATGTGCAAAACTCTAACTACAGTCTGCACTACCAACAGTCACCTGAGCTAAACAGTTCACATCACCTGCAAAACTCATTCCAAGCAACACAACTCTTAACACACGTCTCAAAACAGGCTCAGTGCAGCCAAACACTATGCACAGGCCTCACTGAGATAACACACACTGTCACTCAGAACACACTGAGGGTAAAAACACTAGCATCAAACACCAATACAGAAACTACAAACTTTCTCATCTTTACAGTTTGAACAATTTGAGTGACTTGACACTACTCAATAGTTTATTTAAGGAAAAATATAGATTGTATAACATACCAATTTTTACATACGGTAAACAAGAAGGAATGAAAATCAGCAGTTTTCTTCAATATAGTATTTTGTCTCTAGTAATTTATGGAATTACTGGGGGAAAAAAACTAAAGGTACATATGTAACAGTACCAAAGAATAGTGTGACTAATCCTGCCTCTCTCCAGCATCATGTGGCAAGTTTTCTTCATCAGATTGGATGTCTGCATCATCTCTAAATACTAATGAATGTGGTGTTTCTATTGCTTTCACCTCCATTACTTTCTAAAAAAAACGTAAGAACGCAGTTTTACTATTGTAAAGATATAGCGTTTTTCACTTTTTTTATAGCTGTGTATATAACCTCAGACATCTTACCTGGACATATTGGTATCTTTGCTCTTTTACCTGTTTCTCTCAAACAGTACAGTGTATAATTGTTTCATTCTTATTTGGTGTTTGTATTACAAAAAAAAGGCTTTCTGATCTTTCTCTATATAAATACCATATATGTTCACTAACTAGTCTAAAACAAAACTAGACTTTCAGCTGAAATTACAATCAGCAGTGTTTGATAGGCACCAGACTGAAATCTATTCTGTTTTGAATGTGTGGTCAACAGTTTTGACAGCAGTGTGTTAGCATTTGAACAAAGTGCTGTAAATCTACAGTGTTGTGCACGTTGTGGTTAAAGTCATGGAATAAGTGTGTAGAGTTTTGAAAACTGTGTTAAAGCAATGAAAAACGAACTAGAGTTTGGTCCACATGAACTGCTGCTGTGCAGACTGTAGTTAGAGTTTTGCACATGTGACTCCAGTTGTGCCCACTGTCGTTTAGCAATCGAAAAAAACTGTAAGCTGGAGTCAGTCTCTGTCACAATAATCATATATGTGATGTTTTAAGCCTATTGGCAGACATCCATTTAAAAAGTAGACAATGGCATACTAAGAGCCTGGTTTTTATGTCCACTGAAGTTTCTCAGCTTGCACTCTATTAACGTGTGTGGTCATTCGCAAGGCTACTTTTACTTTTATACTTTAAGTACATTTCAAAGCCTGTACTTTGTTACTTTTACTTAAGTAAATAAGTTAAATCAGTACTTCTACTTTTACCAGAGTATTTTTTAACACAAGTATCTGTACTTCTACTTAAGTACGGGAAGTGAGTACTTTTGCCATCTCTGATAGTCACCAATTCTAAAAGACCTAAAACTAAGTGACAAGAACTTGGTGGGAAAAAAAACTAACAAAACATTCTTACTTGAGCCTCACTGAATAATCCAGGCCACCTCTCTTTGAAGAAACAGACAGCTGGGCTGAGGGTCACCACCTCCATTCTTCGCATTGAAAAGGTTTTGGACATTTTCTCTCCGACTATATTTGCGTTGTTCTTTTTTTTCGTTTCTTCAACTAACTCAAGTCTCTCTTTCTCCAAAGTGTCCTCATTTTCTCCAACAGGGTGGGGAGGAAGATAATTAGGGCCCGAGCGCCGACAGCGGCGAAGGCCCTATTGAAACTGAAGGAATTATTTTTTTCTTTCTTTCTTTCTTTCTTTCTTTCTTTCTTTCTTTCTTCCGTCAAATTAATTGGCTTTTTGAGGGCCTTAACATATTCAAAAACTCACCAAATTTGGCGGTCGCATCAAGTCTGGTGAAAATTTACGTATTTTACGGGTTTCGGGAATAGGCGCACAAAAATGGCTCGCTAGCGCCCCCTAGAAAGTTAAGAAAATTGAGCCCCTGCAGTGCGTTTAACGTAGACTAACGAAACTTGGTAAACATATGTAACATGTCAAGATGTACAAAAAACCTCATTAGAGCCATACCCTAAACCCAACAGGAAGTCCGCCATTTTGATTTCAAAGTTCGAAATTAGTGCGATTTTGGCCATTTCCACATGTTGTACTTTAACGAACTCCTCCTAGAGATTTCATCCGATCAACTTCAAACTCGGTCTGTGCCATCTTAAGATGTTAAAGATGAAAAGTTGTTAAAAGAAAAACTTTTCGTGATAGGGCGTGGCCGTGGCGGGGCGGCCATTTTGTGCGTTTCGCCGCCGAAACAGGAAGTGGGTGTAACTCGAGTGTACGTTGTCCGATTACCTCGAAACTTGTCAGTATTCATAAGAGTCCAACCGTGAGGACAAATAAAGGCCGATATTTACTTAAAGTCATAGCGCCCCCTAGTGCCGACAGGAAGTAGGCCTAAAAGTCAAGGTGCTATACTTTAACGAACTCCTCCTAGAGATTTCATTCGATGGACTTCAAACTTGGTCCGTATCATCCCAACACCTTAACGATGAAAAGTTATTAAAAGAAAAACTTTTCGTCAGACGGTGTGGGCGTGGCGTGGCGGCCATTTTGAGTGTTTAGCGATGAACAAAGAAGTTGTTGTAACTTGAGTGTACGTTGTCGTATCTGCCCGAAATTTCTCACGATGGACAAGGGTCCAGGCCTGAGGACACCTACAGGCCAAAATTGACTTTTGGTCATAGCGCCCCCCCCTGGCCACAGGAAATGCGCCTTATATGACAAACATCATCCGATTTGCATGAAACTTAGAATGTGTGGTCTACATGTGATACTGAGCCGGGCCCTATAATATGACCACGCCCACTTACTCAGGCCACGCCCCCTTTCATAACATTTGAACCGTTTAAGGTAGAGTCTTGTGTGAGGTGTCATTGAACTCAGCAGAGACTTCTTTCTTCATTGGTGATGGTTTGACCCGCCCTTTATGCTTAAGCCCCGCCCCCTTTCTTAAAATTTGAACCATTTAAGATAGACCCTTGTGTGAGGTATCAATGAACACAGCAGTGACTTCCTTATTCATTGGTGATGGTTTGGCCCGCCCCCTATGTTAAAGCCACGCCCTTTTTAATAAATGCTGACCCATCTAAAGTAGAGTCTTGTGTGAGGTATCATTGAACTCAGCAGAGACTTCCTTCTTCATTGGTGATGGTTTGATCCGCCCCCTATGCATTATCCACGCTCCTTTTCACAGCTAATGAACCGTATGACGTAAAGTCTTGTGTGAGCTATCGTTGAATTTGGCTGGGAGTTCCCTTTTCATTGGTGACAATTTGCGGCGTCTGAATGCCGCGCAAATGCACGGTCGCAAGGAGCGGAGTCCGGCGGTAACCACGACGCGCACCGAGGCGCGAGGGCCCGTCCATCGCTGCTCGCAGCTTTAATTCACCTCTGCTTTCTTTGGCCTTTTAACATTTTTGGCTGGAGCTGCATCGCTCATTTGCTTCCTCTTTTATGTGTTTACTTCTATTTCAGGATAGGCATATTTTCGTGACTTCAGCTTGGCACGGTACTTGTACTTGTACTTGAGGCGTTGCTGCCAACCATACATCCCTGCAAAGGACCCAGGCTCCTGTTGTGGTACCCCTTACCACACCGAATTCTGGACCATGTATCAGACAATGAAGAGAGAAATAATTACAGCAATAAATGACTCCAACACCCTTATGTTGAGTTCACCTTTGCAAAGGGAGAAGACCAGCTTTGACAGACTCCGCAGCCTGCCCCAACTATGTAAGCTGAATTCTGTCTCTTCTCTCTTTCAGGCTTGTTTTATTCAAAACACACATTACACTCTTACATACAGTACATTATTTTTGTCAGCACATGGCCTGGGGCCTCATGTATAAACGTTGCGTATGCACGAAAAGCTTGCGTACGCTGGTTTTCAAGGACACTTTGTCCATCCATCCATCTTCGTCCGCTTATCCGGTGTCGGGTCGCGGGGGGAGCAGCTCCAGCAGGGGGCCCCAAACTTCCCTTTCCCGAGCAACATTAACCAGCTCCGACTGGGGGATCCCGAGGCGTTCCCAGGCCAGGTTGGAGATATAATCCCTCCACCTAGTCCTGGGTCTTCCCCGAGGCCTCCGCCCAGCTGGACGTGCCTGGAACACCTCCCTAGGGAGGCGCCCAGGGGGCATCCTTACCAGATGCCCGAACCACCTCAACTGGCTCCTTTCGGCGCAAAGGAGCAGCGGCTCTACTCCGAGCTCCTCACGGATGACTGAGCTTCTCACCCTATCTCTAAGGGAGACGCCAGCCACCCTCCTGAGGAAACCCATTTCGGCCGCTTGTACCCTGGATCTCGTTCTTTCGGTCATGACCCAGCCTTCATGACCATAGGTGAGGGTAGGAACAAAAACTGACCGGTAGATCGAGAGCTTTGCCTTCTGGCTCAGCTCTCTTTTCGTCACAACGGTGCGATAGATGGAATGTAATACCGCACCCGCTGCGCCGATTCTCCGACCAATCTCCCGCTCCATTGTCCCCTCACTCGCGAACAAAACCCCAAGGTACTTGAACTCCTTCACTTGGGGTAAGGACTCATTCCCTACCTGGAGAAGGCATTCCATCGGTTTCCTGCTGAGAACCATGGCCTCCGATTTAGAGGTGCTGATCCTCATCCCAACCGCTTCACACTCGGCTGCGAACCGATCCAGTGAGTGCTGAAGGTCACAGGCCGATGATGCCATCAGGACCACATCATCTGCAAAGAGCAGCGATGAGATCCCCAGCCCACCGAACTGCAACCCCTCCCCATCCCGACTACGCCTCGATATCCTGTCCATAAATATTACAAACAGGATTGGTGACAAAGCGCAGCCCTGGCGGAGGCCAACCCTCACCCGAAATACGTCCGACTTACTGCCGAGAACCCGGACACAACTCTCACTTTGGTCGTACAGAGATTTGGATGGCCCTGAGTAGAGACCCCCCTCACCCCCATACTCCCGCAGCACCTCCCACAGTATCTCCCGGGGGACCCGGTCATACGCCTTCTCCAAATCCACAAAACACATGTAGACCGGTTGGGCATACTCCCAGGCCCCCCCTCCAGGATCCTTGCGAGAGTAAAGAGCTGGTCCGTTGTTCCACGACCAGGACGGAATCCGCATTGTTCCTCTTCAATCTGAGGTTCGACTATCGGCCGAACCCTCCTTTCCAGCACCTTGGAGTAGACTTTACCAGGGAGGCTGAGAAGTGTGATACCCCTGTAATTGGCACACACCCTCTGGTCCCACCTTTTTTAAAAAGGGGAACCACCACCCCAGTCTGCCACTCCTTTGGCACTGTTCCAGACTTCCACGCAATGTTGAAGAGACGTGTCAACCAGGACAGCCCCTCCACACCCAGAGCCTTGAGCATTTCCGGACGGATCTCATCAATCCCAGGGGCTTTGCCACTGTGTAGTTGTTTGACTACATCAGTGACCTCCGCCTGGGAAATCGGCGACAATCCCCCGTCATCCTCCAGCTCTGCCTCTAACATAGAGGGCGTATTAGTCGGATTCAGGAGTTCCTCAAAGTGCTCCTTCCACCGCCCTATTACCTCCTCAGTTGAGGTCAACAGTGTCCCATCCTTACTGTACACAGCTTGGATGGTTCCCCGCTTCCCCCCTCCTGAGGTGGCGAACAGTTTTCCAGAAGCACTTTGGTGCCGACCCGAAAGTCCTTCTCCATGTCTTCTCCGAACTTCTCCCACACCCGCTGCTTTGCCTCTTTCACGGCAGAGGCTGCAGCCCTTCGAGCCCTTCGGTACCCTGCAACTGCCTCCGGAGTCCTCTGGGATAACATATCCCGGAAAGACTCCTTCTTCAGTTGGACGGCTTCCCTGACCACCGGTGTCCACCACGGTGTTCGTGGGTTACCGCCCCCTTGAGGCACCTAAGACCCTAAGACCACAGCTCCCCGCCGCAGCTTCAGCAATGGAAACTTTGAACATTGTCCACTCGGGTTCAATGCCCCCCAGCCTCCACAGGGATGCACGAAAAGCTCCGCTGGAGGTGCGAGTTGAAAGTCCGTTGGACAGGGGCCTCCTCCAGACGTTCCCAATTTACCCGCACTACACGTTTGGGCTTACCAGGTCTGTCCAGAGTCTTCCCCCACCCCCCTGACCCAACTCACCACCAGATGGTGATCGGTTGACAGCTCTGCCCCCTCTCTTCACCCGAGTGTCCAAAACATACGGCCTCAGATCAGATGAAACGATTATAAAATCGATCATTGACCTTCGGCCTAGGGTGCTCTGGTACCAGGTACACTTATGAGCATCCCTATGTTCGAACATGGTGTTTGTTATAGACAATCCATGACTAGCACAGAAGTCCAACAACAAACAACCACTCTGGTTTAGATCAGGGAGGCCGTTCCTCCCAATCACGCCTCTCCATGTGTCTCCATCATTGCCCACGTGCGCGTTGAAGTCCCCCAGCAGAACAATGGAGTCCCCCACTGGCGCCCCATGCAGGACTCCACTCAAGGTCTCCAAGAAGGCCGAATACTCCGAACTCCTCCAAATATACGGACACTTTGTGATGTACAAAAAATTAACTTGACGTGAGAATGTGCGGGCCGTCACGCAAACTGTTGAGCAGTCGTGAGAATGTGCGGGCCGTCCGCAAAGTCTTTTCTGGCTCTGTAACGTGGCGAATTCTAACTGAAAAGTGCCGAAAATCACTAAACATTACAAAATAAAGTTTCCACTACAGTTACTGGCATACGTCTGTGATGTTGTCTATGAAAAAACATAATTATATCCGCTGATACTCCATAACAGTTTGATCATATTATGTGGAAAATGTTTCACATCGTTCACACTATCTACTGTTTAATTTGCAGGTTACGTAATCTCTGTTAAACGTGAGGACGGGAAATAAATGATAAATCCACTTAGAAAATACTTTCAGTCATCCTCTGTATTCCCCATAGATGAAATATCTTACTGGCAACAAAAAGATCGGCACGGAAAATGTGTCTATAATGTCTGTGAGTCTTTAGTTGCTGAGGCTCAGACATCCATGGCGCACAGGAGGCGGGACGCACGGATCCATCTCCCCAGGAACAACGCTGTGTCGGGGGGGCTAACTCATGTGATGCGTAATTGATCCTGTGGATGATTTGTAGGCTGTTAAGTGAACATGGTGTACCCGGTCCACCAAACACTGTCTTAATTCTGCACATATCTCACACATAAAAAATTATATCCGCTGATACTCCATACAAGTTTGATCATTTATGTGGATAATGTTTCGCATCTTTCACACAACTGTTTAATTCGCAGGCTCCTTAATCTCTGTTAAACATGAGGACGGAAAATTATTGATAAATCCACTTAGAAAATACTTTCAGTCATCCTCTGTATTTCCCATAGATGAAAAATCTTACTCGCGGAAAATTACACGGAAAATGCAGTAGTGTCTAGAGTCTTTAGTTGCTGAGGCTCAGACATCCAAGTCGCACAGGAGGCGGGACGCACGGATCCATCTCCCCAGGAACAAACGCTGTGTCGGGGGGGCAAACTCATGTGTTTAATCCCGTGGATGATTTGTAGGCTATAAAGTGAACAAGGTGTACCCGGTCCACCAAACAATGGGCCGTCTTGACTGTCTTAATTCTGCACATATTTCTGTTACTGTAGTCCTATTTCCTATTTCATCCATGCGTGGCGCAGCGGATCCGTGCGCACTATCACCTGCCGTGGAGACGCTGGCCTCACTAACCTCTCCTCCTCTGAGTCAGGTCTCCTTCGCGCTGGACTCAGTTTCACTGAGCTACTAACACTCAATAAATAAAATAAATGGCATTACATCAGTGAGTTCAAACTGCTTATTATGCGTAATTTGGACTGACACTGAGATGTATGTTGTTCTGTAACTGGTGTGGCGCTGCCACTATTCTCTTGGACATTAAACTTTATTTTTTTATTATTCTGCCCTAGTTCGGTGCATTCACCGCCAGGTCACCATTTGCCATTCTGGGCATTTTCTTTTATTGCTTATCCAAGATGACAAACCTCCAAACGGAACATTTTTTTCTCGCCTCCACCTCCGCGATCAGCATCTCAACCTCAGTCACTGAAGTTTTTGTTTTTTTTCGTCTGCAGCGGGATAGCCCGTTGTGATTGGACAAAGAATGACGTCGGGGACGCATTTATAGTAATTTCCACATTCATTTGTGGGAGGAGGCAAGGCGGGGTCAGTCACTCATTCATGTGCGCTCAATTTCACGTGGATTGTGATGTATAAAGGAAAGGTGCGCAGGACCTGGCGTACGACCGGTTTTATACATGTGAATATTTCTGTGCGTAGGTACTTTTCAAGTTTTGGCCGTACGCCATCTTCTGGTATGAAAGCTGCGCAGTCTTTTATACATGAGGCCCCTGCTCTTCACCCTTCACCCCCGCCCGACCTTTCCAAGAAGTGGTTACTTCTCTGTCTGTTCTCACTTCTATATCTATTCTTGCTTGTTGTTTCCTGTTTCTTCGACCGTCTGCAGTCGAGGTGTGACTCAAAGTTCAAGAACAGTGTGTTGTCTAATTATACTGGCCTGAGCGGAAAGTCCCTGTGCTATTAATTTACAATTCCCCCTTTTGAACTCTACTCAGAGTTCAACTACATCAACCCTAATGCCAAACAATGATGAGATTATATGGTACTAAACGACCATGAAAACTGATATAGGAGACAAACATGAATAATAAGACCTGGTGTTGGTAGCTTGGCACGCTACATGAAGGAGAGGAGCGCTGTTTCACCTCCTCCCTACTGGAGCTCTTCTTACTTCGGACCCCAGGGGTAGACTACCCTGGGACCCTGATCGCTGCCAGGGGATTATTCTGCCACTGTGTTGGCAGGATCTGTGTCCGAGTCAGCCGACTCGGTGCTGGTTTCTTGAAGATTCCTCTGATTCTCAGTCAGTGAGCGGTGTGGCTCCTCAAGTGCGGCGCACTAGCTCCGAAGGAACCAGGTGTCTCCCTTGCCTCTCAGGCGCACGGCGTGGGTTGTTCTCTCGGTTACCTGGAATGGCCCAGTCCACCTTGGCTCCGACCACTTTCTCTTGATGACTCTCAGCAGAACCCACTCCGCCTCTGGGGGGGTGGTACTTTTGTTCTCTTCCCGCTGATCCTCCACCTGCCTGGAGAATAAAGACACTAGACCTTGCAGTTCATGAAAATAGGCTTTGTATGTTAGTTGCTGGTCAGTGCTTTCAACCAGAGGAAGCTTGGAATGAGGGCCGGAAAAGGCCCTACCGGTCTGCAGCTTGTAGCGTAATTTACTGAGCTCCTGACCGACATTAAGGCTAGTGGTAGGGCATCTACCCAATTCATTTTGGTCTGTGCACAGATTTTGGCCAATTTGCCCTTCACTGTCTGGTTCATTCTTTCCACTTTGCCTTGCGACTGAGGGTGGTACACGGTTCCGAATGCGTGTCTCAACCCTAGCATTGCTTCCACCTGCTGTAAGTCTCGGTTTTTAAAATGAGTACCATTGTCTGATCTAATTTTTTCCGGGGAACCCGTGTCTGGGTATGTACTGATTTACCAAGAACTTAATGACAGATTTACTATCTTCCTTCTTTGTAGGCCATGCCTCCGGCCACCCCGTGTACGCATCTACACACATCAGTATGCATCTGTACCCTTTGACCGGATCTATCATATCCGTAAAGTCTATGATGATTTCCTTGCCTGGTTTGGTTTCTAAGGGATACTTTCCTGGCTCTGGTCTGACGGTGGGTCGGGGATTAAACTTAGTGCACTGCGGACACGTTTTAGTCAAATGTTGGGCCATATCTCTGAGGTACGGGTGCCACCAGTGTTCAAGGTTTCGTAGCATTTGTGCTACACCCACATGTCCTACCCCGTGTGCTTCTTCCATAGCAGTCTGTCTCAGTCCGGGGGGCAGGATGGGTCTACCATCCGTCCCCCTCCATAGTCCGTCAGTCTCGGTGGCCCCCCTAGCCTTCCACATGGTTTTCTCTTGTGGGGATGCTTTCCCTTGCAAGTCCACTACTCTGTCTGTGTTAATCCTGACCTGTGTTTCAGTTTCTGCGCTCACCAACATCATGTTGTTTAGATAACCTGCGGCTTGTTTTGCAGCTTGATCAGCTGCGTGATTTCCCCTGCTTATCTTACTAGTCCTGTTGTCATGTCCCTTGCACTTAATTACTGCCACCTTTTTCGGGAGTAACAATGCTTCCGCCAGTTCTTTCATTTCTATTTCATTTTTGATGGGTTTGTTCCCTGCGGTTAAGAACCCTACCCTTAACCATTGCCCTAGTTCCACGTGTACTGCCCCTACCGCATATGCTAAGTCAGAGTAGATGTTGACTTCCTGTCCCTTCCCTAGTCTTAGGGCCTCTATTACTGCTATCACCTCTGCTCTCTGCGCTGACTGTGGTCCCCCTAGTCTCTCAGCCTTCTGTGTCACCCACACCCCCTCCTTTTCTTCCACTACTGCATAGGCTGCCCTGAGACCGTCTGTTTCGTGTCTGAAGCAACAGCCGTCTGTGTACAACTCTCTAGCTCCTACCAATGGTGTAGCCTGTAAGTCCATTCTGACCTTTTCCTCTTTTACCACTCTCTCCGCGCATGTGTGTGGCTAGTACATGAAGTTGGTGTCCCATGATGATGTGTGCTGTTTTTTGAATGAGCTTTGCGATACCCGCGGCATGTTGGGTGCATTGTGGGTGTCGTTTTTCCATGATGTCTAGCATGACACTTATGTACATTAAGACTATTCTGTCACCCCCTTTTCTCTGGAACAGAATGCCATTGACGCATGATTCTGTTCCAGAGACATCAAGATGAAATGGTAACTGGTAGTCAGGGGTGGCTAGTTCTGATGCTGTAGCCAGCGACTGTTTTAACTCAATGAATGTTCTTTTTGCTTCCATTGTCCAATCCAATTTGCCTGAGAGATTACGCATGCCCTGTTGTCTAACCATGTGCGCAGTGGTTGCGTGATGCCAGTATAGTTGGCAGTCCTGCTGTATCCTGTCAGGCCGAGAAAAGAGAGCATGTCTTTTACCCTTTCTGGCTTGGCGTGGTGTAAAATGGCGGACCGGTGAGCAGGGGACATGCTGACCCCCTTTTGAGATATCACCCGCCCCAAGAACGAAACCTGTTTTCCAAATAGGTGTGTCAGTATTGGTGGTAAAACTCACTGGTGGGCAATTTGTGAGACCTACGTCCGTGGGTCCATCTGCCCACAGATACGCTGGCAGAGAAGTGAGTATGTGTTGAGCGAGGTGATGGTCAGTTTTTTCTCTACCGTGTTGCCTAGTGACCTGTTCATGTGACAATGTGGCGGTGTTTGCTGCTGTTACGCAGATTCTGTATGTTTTAGTGGCTGGTGAAACCTGAACTTCTGGTAGTTTTGTGTCTTGCCAATCGTTTTGGTCCATGGACCTTTTGACCATGCCCCCTAATTCTTTTGTTTGGTGTTGTGGGTGTAATGCTAGGGAAACGTGAGGAACCGCCTCGTCACTCATCATGTACCATGTTTGTTGATCTGTTGTCAGTTCCACCCCTGCTGCCACTCCTTCTGGGGCCACATAGATGTGTTTTGAATCTATGTGCCATGTGTGGTCCTGCAATTGATCTTGGAATAGATCCTGATACCACTCTGTTTGTAATGTGTCATAAAATAAAGTTGCATGTGGGGGGATCAGGTGGAGAGACGTATGGTTCTAACTGGGCTATCCAGGGCTTCCACTGCAGGTAGGCAGAGAGAAGGCCAGGAGTTTGATCAGTCTCTGGTTGCAAAAGAGCCCAATAAATGTCTGCTAGAGTGTCTTGAGTGGGGGAAACCAGGTACTGCCCGCGTAGAGACGTGCCTGGAGCGCTGCAGTGGAATGTAGTGCCACCCGGCAAGGTGACTATCAGGCCATCTGGACTGCAGAGTATGGAGGCACCCAATTTAATCAGAAGATCACGTCCCAACAAGTTCAAGGGCACCGTGGGCGAGTACACGAAAGAATGTTGTACTGATTGTCCCCCCAACTGAGTGATAAGTGGCACCGTTAATGGCAGTCTGTTTTTCCCCAGAGAAACCCACAACCGTGATAGCGTCTTTAGACAGTGTGCTAGCAGGAGTTGACATTAGAGTAGAACAGGTTGCCCCCGTATCTACTAGAAATGACAGTGTTGTATTGCCAACCTTCATGGACAACATTGGATCTGCCGTGTTATTGCTGTCCTGGCTTCTCTGTGGGGCGTGTCATTGTTGCTGGTGTGGTCCCCAGCCCTCCCACTGGTCCCATTCTGTCACTGGCAACTGGCGTTTCACTGGGTGAGTAGTGCACTGACCCTCAATTGGACATGGCACAGTGTCAGATCCGCAGGGCGGAGGGAGCCCGCGGCCCCTTCCCCCTCGTCTGTAGTTCATGCCCCTCTGGGGACAGTCCCTGGCCCAATGTCCTGTTCCGCTGCAGACATAGCATTGTTCCCCTCCCTGCTGTCCCCTTGGTGGGCCGCCCCTTCCTCGCCCATTTCCCCACATGCCTCTACCTCTTCCGAATCCCCTGGCAAATTTAAAAAAAAAAAAAAAAAACTGCCAGCGCTTTTTAATGAATATAAAATTCTTAGAAATAAGGTACAGCGAATGGTGGATAAGGCGAAAAAGGACTTTTTTATGTCTAAAATTGAGGAGCATAAAAAGGATCCCAAGAAATTGTGGGAAACTCTTAGGCCTTTGGGAACGAAAGAGAACCCTAAACAAAAACCAGGGAAATCGGCCTAGATATTAATGGGTCCATATTGTATGATAAAAAATTGGTTGCAGATACTTTTAATAATTTCTTCACAACAAGTGCAAAAAATCTGGTGCAGAAGCTTCCATCTACTTTGGGTGTTTTTTGTGATCCACAGAGGGTACATAAGTTTTATAAAGAAAAGGGAGTCCGGCCAAACACGTTTTTTTTCAAACAAGTAACAGAGGAGCTAGTACTTCAAAAACTTAAAGGCCTGAATCTTTCTAAGGCTACTGGTCTTGACAACTGCGCTCCCAGATTTCTAAGAGATGCTGTTGAAAAAATCACTCCTGTCATAACCTATCTTATTAATTTATCCATTGAAAAAAACCATTTTCCAAATAAATTTAAGGTGGCAAGAGTGATACCTTTATATAAAAAGGGGCCTAAATCTGATCCTGGAAATTTCCGCCCTGTATCTATCCTGTGTTCAATATCAAAAATTGTTGAAAGGATCATTTATGATCAAATAGACAGTTATCTAGCAGAGCAGAACCTTTTATTTGACTTTCAATCAGGCTTTAGAAAAGCCCATTCCACTGATACCTGTCTGCTTTACCTTTCAGATTTTATTAGGAAAGAGGTAGATAAGGGGAACTTTTGTGGCATGGTGTTAATGGACCTTCAAAAAGCCTTTGATACGGTTCACTATGATATCCTTTTAAACAAACTTAAAGCTCTGGGATTTTCTCGTACTTCTCTGCAGTGGGTGAGGTCATACCTGGTTGGCAGAGAACAGGTGGTAGATGTGGAAGGGACCTTGTCCTCACCACTTAAATTAACGTGCGGTGTTCCCCAGGGGAGCATTTTGGGTCCTCTCTTTTTTTTGTTATATGTTAATGATATGTCGTCTGCTATAACTTGTAATTTATTTTTATTTTCAGATGACTCAGCTATTTTAGTCTCTCATAAAGAGAAATCAGAGGTGGAAAGGTTGCTTAGTTTAGAGCTCCTTAACCTCAGTGTTTGGTTAACAGACAACAAGCTATCTCTCCATCTGGGCAAAACAGAGTCAATTCTTTTTGGGTCCAGAGTTAAACTGAAAAAGTCTATGGGGTTTAGGGTAGTAGTAGATGATGTTGAAATTACGGCCAAGGAAGCGGTCACTTACTTAGGCTGTATACTGGACAACAAACTATCAGGGGAGTTTATGGCCCGAAAAGTTATCTCAAAGGTAAGCCAAAGGACTAAGTTCCTGGCAAGAATATCCAGCCTCTTAGATAGTAACACCTTGAAAATCCTGGCTGATGCCCTTGTTCAATGCCATCTTGACTATGCCTGTACATTTTGGTATACAGGCATTACTACAAGCCTCAAAGACAAGCTACAGATCTGTCAAAATAAACTGATCAGAGTGGTTCTTAAACTCCATCCTAGAACTCATCTTCTCCCTGACCATTTCTCCAGTCTTAGGTGGCTCAGAGTGGAGGAGAGAGTTTCCCAACTTAAACTGTGTTTAGTATATAAGATAAGAAATAACCTGGCACCCAAGTATTTATGTAATTACTTTTCAAAAATTAGTGATATGCATAGCTATTCCACCAGGGGGAGTTCCACAGATTACAGGCCCTGCTGTTTTAAGAGCTGTATGGGAAAGTACTCTTTCCTATACTTGGCAGCTGTCTTGTGGAATGGTTTACCTTCCAACCTTAAATTGTTAAGCTCCTCCTACTTTCATTTTAAATCTTCAATAAAAAAATGGTTATCAAGTCCATAAACAAACTCAAAAGATCCTTGAAGTACTAGGAATTTTGTACTGTTGTTTGTACTGTATTGTCTGTTTAGGTGTCTGTATGTCTGTCAGGGAATTTAGTCCCTGTTTTTTATTGTTTTAGATCTGTTTTATTTGTCTGTTTTGATTAATAGTTGACCCCTTTCCCCTTTGTCCTCAGTGTTTTTAGTCCATGTGTTGTATTCCCCTTCCGTTTTAAGGACCACAATGGAAACAAGCCTTTGGGCTTTATTGTGTTTTTATCCTTTTGAACACCTCTTGTTGATTGTTTTCAATAAAGTTTTCATTCATTCATTCATTCATTCAAATGAATGGTGAGGAGGTGCTGGCACCCGAGGCGGAACTGGGAACAGATCTGGAGTACCCTGTGCTGCTACTAGAACCTTGGCAGGTTTATCCATCTTTTTCTTATCATTAATCTTCTGCCTAGCTTCAGTCAATTGCATTTTCAATAGTTGGGCCTGCAAATCTTTAAGGCTATTCTGCTCTTCGTCTAGGGTTTCTTGAGCGCAAGACAAGTGATGAAGCATGTGTCGCTCCCATACAGTTGACTCGCACCCTGCCATGTCGGGGTTATTTTCCATGGCTGTTCTGACACTATCTGGCACGCCCTTCAGTACTGCTTTCCTATACCACTCCCTCTGGATTCCTGGTTTCCCTGGATGACACCCTGTCTGCCTGACCCAAGTCTCCTTGCTTGTGTCTAGAAACTCCCAGGGGTTCTGTTTAGGGTCCCATTTAAGTTTGGGAACGGTTGATGCATTGGGAAGGGGATATTTGTCCCGCATTGCTCGCCCTATATTGGTACTAACATGGGTAAACGGAGTGTCATCGTCCAAACGATCAGTGTGTGCCTCATTTTCTATGTCCCTTACGTCGGCTGTAGTCAAGCACCTAGACACCACTGCTCTGAAGTCTCCCAATGCTAGTTTTTGTCCTGCCGTCAGTCCGTCAAGCTTACTAAGCCATAGTCCTCCTCCCTCTGCTACCGGAGGAAGTTTGTCTACGAGTGCCTGCACGTCGCCAACACCGAATGGTCTGTATTTATCACGGTTCCCGGTCTGTATTAGAGGACACATGTGGGCAGGTGGCCCCTGAGCCGGTTCATGGCTGCCCTGTACTCCTGACCTAGTATGTAGTGATCCTTCTTTGTCACTATCTTCCCATTGTCCCTCCACCATCATGGTTACTTTCCCTAATTTGACTGGTTTGGATGCAAGTTTTCTCTGCCTTTGTCCCTCAACTGGGACCCAGTTTCTGTCTCTGGACCTGCTTCCTGCCGGGAATTAGCGTGTAACTGTCCTGAACTTATTTGTAAGATGGGGTAGATGCCTGGAGTAATAGGGCTGGTGACTGGGGGTGCCCTGGGAGATGATGGAGAGTATGGAGGAGGTTTGAAGGACTGTTCAGGAGTGTCTCTGTCCTGTTTCTTTTCTACTGGTTTGTCTGTCATTACATGGCTTGCTCCCTGCCACCACATTGCCCATTCGGCCCACTTCCTTCTCTCTCTACTTACTTTTTCCTGTTTCTTCTTAACTGTACCTTGTTTCAACCACCCACAACTCTTTGCTTCCTGTTCTAACTTCTCTTGTTCCTGTCTTGTTCTCTTTTCTTGCCTCCAAAACTCCTGCAGCAAAGATCCTCTATCTTTGAGTGTCTTTCCTTTGTCTGCCAATAATTGTTTTACGTCTTTTCTCATCTGAGTCATGATTTCTGGTGCTATCTTTTTTCCCTGGGTGGTCAATACCACCCGTTCTAAAGCTGCCAGTTGATCTTCTGCCGTTTTAAAATGACTGTTTGGCCCCCATCCCCCATCATCAATTTCCCTGTCAAATTCACCGTCCATTTTTCCTTTATGAGGCACTGGTTGTCACTTTTTTTATTGCCACACTTATTTCCTTAATCCAGACTCCCACAACTTACTTCAACAGACTACTGCTTTATGTTGACACCGATAGGTTTCAGGCAGCACTGCTGCTTCGGTTGTGTTTTATCTAGCACTCATACACAGTTCTCAATCATGCATTACCCGTATTATCAGTTCTGTATATCAAGCCTGTTTTGTCTATTTCTTGAGTATGTGTGTGTCCTTAATTCCTTCTAGGCTAGTTTTGGCCGACTGAGTGGTATGGCACGCTATGTCCCGAATACTCAGTCCATGGGAACTCGAACTAACTCAAGTTCCGGACACCAAAACTTATATATATATCTGTAATTTGGACTCCCGTCCACCTACTTCCACAACAGTCTAACTAGTACCGTTGTGTTTTCAGTTTTCAGGAATCCAACATTCACACAAAGTTGTCTTCTCTAATCTTTCTCTGATCAGAATTCAGGGATTCTCAATTCCCCGGGCCTCAAACCCAACAGTAACAGAATTCGGGGATTCTCAATTCCCCGGGCCTCTAACCCAGCAGTAACAGAATTCGGGGATTCTCAATTCCCCGGGCCTCAAACCCAACAGTAACAGAATTCGGGGATTCTCAATTCCCCGGGCCTCAAACCCAACAGTAACAGAATTCGGGGATTCTCAATTCCCCGGGCCTCAAACCCAACAGTAACAGAATTCGGGGATCTCAATTCCCCGGGCCTCAAACCCAACAGTAACAGAATTCGGGGATTCTTAATTCCCCGGGCCTCAAACCCAACAGTAACAGAATTCGGGGATTCTTAATTCCCCGGGCATCAAACCCAACAGTAACAGAATTCGGGGATTCTCAATTCCCCGGGCCTCAAACCCAGCAGTAACAGCCTCTCATCAGAGCACTGTAGGAGTTGCCAAACTCAAGAATTTCTCTTTATTTCACTTCAGTTTCAACTGTAATTCTTTCTCTTTAATTTAGTGACCCCAATTACTTGGATTCTGGACACGTTCAAATTTAGTTTTATGCCCAATGCCGATCAAGTTTCTGCTTACCTTAGTTTGGTCGACCCGTGTCCATCCCTCCGTTCATTGGGGCCCTTTTGTCCAATGGTTGTCTGGATCAGGTCCCCCTTTTGTTTGACGGTATCCCGGACGAAGCCCCCAAAATTGTTGTGGTACACCTTACCACCCCGAATTCTGGACCATGTATCAGACAATGAAGAGAGAAATAATTACAGCAATAAATGACTCCAACACCCTTATGTTGAGTTCACCTTTGCAAAGGGAGAAGACCAGCTTTGACAGACTCCGCAGCCTGCCCCAACTCTGTAAGCTGAATTCTGTCTCTTCTCTCTTTCAGGATTGTTTTATTCAAAACACACACATTAGGGCGTTGCCCTATCTTACATACAGTACATTATTTTTGTCAGCACATGGCCTGCTCTTCACCATTCATCCCCGCCCGACCTTTCCAAGAAGTGGTTACTTCTCTGTCTGTTCTCACTTCTATATCTTTTCTTGCTTGTTATTTCCTGTTTCTTCGACCGTCTGCAGTCGAGGTGTGACTCAAAGTTCAAGAACAGTGTGTTGTCTAATTATACTGGCCTGAGCGGAAAGTCCCTGTGCTATTAATCTACACTCCTTAAGGCATGGAAACTTCTCAACAAGGGCTTCAGCCACTGAGCAAATTTGCTGACCTGAAGGGTAGGCGGAGTAAGAGAATATGGCTTTCGCAAGGTCTTGCATTATTGCCGATTGAACACTGGCATCATGGAAGTGTGTTCCAGTGGCAAGATATGTCTTGTTTGCCTCTGCGAGGATAAGTTCAACATCGCGGGAAAACTTTGGGACTTGAAATGGCATTGGCCATGGAGCAGAGCGGCATGACGCAGGGAGAAGACTGGTGTCTTGTGAGCTGGATGATGCAGAGTCATCCACAGTGTTGGTGTCTACTTCACTATTATCTGCAGGGTAGCTGTCTGCTAGGGCTGGACCAGAATATTCGAATATTCGTTTGGTTGGTTGGTATTCGATTTGAAAATTTGACATTCGAATATTCGTATTTTTTTATTATTTTTTATTTTGGTTTATTTGTTTCCTGCATTTATCTCTCGTTCACACTCCAGTCCAGTTGGTGGCGGTAATGCACATTTAAGTTGGTTTGCCAACCGCCAATAAACTACAAAGAAGAAGAAGATACTGTCGGTACTGTCAGTACACGATCCGTTCTGCCTGCACGATCCGTTCTGCACATGCGCAACATATTGCTGGTTACGACCTGCACAATCTGTTCGTAACCAACAGGAAGCTAACGTTAGTTTAGCTAACAGCTAATTCGGCTAACCGCTAGCTGACAGCTAGATTCAGTCTAAAATAACGTTAAGTCAAACTTAAAGGGAAAAGCAGGCTACAGCTACATTAAGATTTTACAGTAATAACAATAAAGACAAGTGTTGAGTGATTGGATTTTAAATGAGCACAAGTAAAGTACAACTGACGTAACAGCTTATATATGTTAACGTTTATTTTTACGTTTTATTTTGAGGGTCTTTTAAAGTTATTACGTGCTGTCTCAGCTAGCGGTTAGCCGAATTAACTGTTAGCTAAACTAACGTTAGCTTGGCTGTCGACCGGAAGCGTAACTAACGTTAGCTTGGCTGTTGACCGGTAGCGGGGAACAGATCGTGCACTGTCGTAAATCCTCGTACAACAGCGCATGCGCGAACGTTTTGCGCATGTGCAGAACGGATCGCGCATGTGCAGAACGGATCGTGTACCGACAGGTACCATGGTCGGTACACGATGACGCCCACTTCGAGCATTTAAGCAAGCTGGGCAGAGAAGCTAGCGGCGATTTCGCGTTTTTCCGTTGTGATTCGGCCAGAAACTTCAACATTGTGAGGCGAAGAGATCGTTTTGGAATATAAAGCTTGGATATTACATTTCCTGGGACTCTTGGGGATTTATGAAAATCAAGTTTTGGTCAAAATACCACTTTGTTGCTGAAAGGACAACGAAAACAGGTATGCATGCACTCTCGGCTGCGCAGATTACGGCTGAATTGTTTTATTTTCTGTTACTTTGTAACAGTTGTGTACATGCAGGGGTGGTTAATATGTTTTTTACATTTTTCAATACATTTTTAATTTTTTTTCTTTCATACGCGACCGGCCTGGCCGGCCGTTCAGCTGCAGCGGAGCGCTGTCTGTGTGTGTTTCAGACCGGGCCAAACCAATACTTTCAATATTGAGGGGGGATACGAGCGGCCCCTCCTAACTTGGACTGATCCGCGTTTTTCCTGACATCCGATTGGCTCAAACTTAAGGCGCGGAAAAAAGAGTTTACTTCAGTCAGGTTTGGATTTGGTGATGTGAGGTAGGACAGTTTTAGGTTTTTAGGAGTTTTAGGCCTGTATACCTGAGTTGTTTCTGTCTCCAAATTTTTGCTTTGATAAGCTAATTGTTTTTATTTTGTATTGTTGCACACATACACTCTCATCAGGAGGAGAGAGGAGGAGGAGGAGAGAGGAAGAGAAGGAAACAGACAGGTAGAGGGGCAGTGTGCAGGGCTGGCTAGGCAATCATATTAGGCATATCAATCAATCAATCAGATATTTACATATAGGATAAAATGCCAATAGTTCCACATACTAGATAATAACTTGACTGAAGCACAGATTGAATTAGAAAATGTTTTATTCTTAGTCATATTTATAACTGATGTTGGTAACACTTTACTTGACAGTACCGACATAACCATGACATGACACTGTCATAACTATGACATGACACTGTCATGAATGTGTCATAAACCTTATAAACAAGTCATAAACGTTTATGACTTCTGTCATTAAGTGTCATTCGGTTTTTGTCATGACAAGTTGACATTGTTTGGCTTGTCTTGATTATGACAACTTGACATTAATCAAAGTGATATTACCTGAAGTTGTCTTGGTCATGACAACTTGACATTACATTTGTCTTGATTATGACACTTTGACATTAATCAAAGTGTCATTACCAGAAGTTGTCTTGGTCATGACAAGTTGACATTAAATCAGTTTGGGATGTCTTTGTAATGACAACTTGACATTAACCAGGATGACATTACCAGAGGATGTCTTTGTCATGACAACTTGACATAAACAGAAATTCACCTCTTTTTGTATTCATGACATTTTGACCTAATGATTATTATAATTAGATGTGCAAGATTAGAGACCAATTCTAGCAATTTTTCAGATAGATGTCTGACAGGAAATTTCACAAAACTGGGTGTCATGACACTGTTATGACAGTGTAACTAATAAATATTTTGACCTCAAGTAGTGGTACCAATTGTATTTGTCATTAAGATATCATTGATAGGACTTGATGTCATGACAACATTATGACAGTGTAACTAATAAATATTTTGACCTCAAGTAAAGTGGTACCAATTGTATTTGTCATTAAGATATCATGGATAAGACTTGCTATCATGACAACATTATGACAGTGTAACAAATACATATTTTGACCTCAAGTAAAGTGGTACCAATTGTATTTGTCATTAACAGTGTCATGACACCCAGTTTTGTGAAATTTCCTGTCAGACATCTATCTGAAAAAGTGCTAGAATTGGTCTCTAATCTTGCAGATCTAATTAGAATAATCATTAGGTCAACATGTCATGAATACAAAAAGAGGTGAATTTCTGTTTATGTCACGTTGTCATGACAAAGACATCCTAAACTAATTTAATGTCAACTTGTCATGACCAAGACAACTTCTGGTAATGACACTTTGATTAATGTCAAAGTGTCATAATCAAGACAAATTTAATGTCAACTTGTCATGACCAAGACAACTTTCTGGTAATATCACTTTGATTAATGTCAAGTTGTCATAATCAAGACAAGCCAAACAATGTCAACTTGTCATGACAAAAACAAGTCATAAACGTTTATGACTTGTTTATAAGGTTTATGACACATTCATGACAGTGTCATGTCATAGTTATGACAGTGTCATGGTTATGTCGGTACTGTCAAGTAAAGTGTTACCCTGATGTTCTTCTCATGCATCTTATATGTAGCTTTACAATCAGTAAGCAGAGGCAGGGTCCATCACTCTCCAACCGACTGTGCACATGACATGCTGGTAGTTAGCAGTATACTGTGACTTGTGTTCAAGATTAGGTTTTGCTGACCTGGTTGTGTTCAGTGCAGTGGTGACTTGCTTATACAACCTGAGGAGGCATGGTGTCATCCCAAAGTTTCTTGAAGATCTTCAGCGTAATCTGATTCTCTTTATACCATAAAAACACGATTAGAATTAAAAAAAACCCTTCTGCTCGTGCACCAAGGGCACTCGCGTAAAAGGCCTCTACATCTTAAAGTCCCGGGCTGAATTTCAGTCCCAGTACGGCCCTGTGTACATGGCTGTATATTTTAAAGATTTAATGCTTTAAAGTTATAAAAACGTTCATGAATGGAAGTTTTATCGTGGTTACAGCGACGCCCCAGTCACAAAGTGTCCCATTGACGGGACGGTGATCCTTGAGAGGTTCAAAGTTTATTAATTCTGAACGCGTCTGGCCTGTCTATCTATATTGCACCAAATACGACACTGCACTCCCTTGTGAAGTCGTTTGGATGAAAGGTTCTCAAAATAATCAAAATGCAAACAAACAGACAGACACATAGAGATTCCTGCCTTTATTAGAGATAATAATATGTTCAGCCCCCTCTCTCTGAAGCTTCGAATATTCGATGCTCATTACTACCGAGCTTCGAAGCTTCAAAAAATGGTATTCGGACCAGCCCTACTGTCTGCTGAACTCAGGGTAGAGGACAGACCTGATTCATCTAGTGGACACAGGTCAAGGGTGACCAAAGGCTCTTTTCTTACAATTTTCACAGTGGCCTTGTCGTACAGGTCGGCCGTTGAGGTGACAGTGAAAAACTGGTTCCCAAAATCTTTGTCCTCGTATAATAATCCGAAGTCCCCATGTAATTGGAATGTTTCAGCGATTATTGAAACAAGATCTTCCACCGTATTTGGAATTCCGGATGGAAGATTTATTTTTCGTATATCATGTTCTTCAATAATGACTCGCAACACGACTGACATGTTTGGAGTATGTTGTCATCACCTGTAGCAAGAAAGAAAAAAGAGATTGTAGTATGTTAAAATTTGAAATGTTTACTTACATAAGACACACACATGATTGTTATGGCATGATAACAGAATAACTCAATGAAATGTAAAACCTACTCTGATGTTGCAAATGAAGTGTTTCAGGGACACCATTCGACCATCTGCTGTATTATATGCAGCCAAGGGGTATGCATCTGTCATTTCTGCGTGCTGAATGACTTCAATCTTGGCTGTGGGCTCTACTTTGAAGCTTCTCAAGTGCTCATGGTACCACCCACTCAGCAACTTAAGAACGAAGACAGGGCTTTCATGCACAAGGATTATTTGGAGTATTTCTCCAAAGTCAGACAATCCTCCTGTTGATCCAAAAGGCAACAACATTCCAACACAATAGTCGGTGCCGAATATGGTAACCTTGTTTGTCATGTTAACGACCAATGCCCTGGGAAACTTCCTTGCAATTGATTCTTTAATGCTGTCTGTTAGAACTTCCACGGACACCTGGGTCATTATTGAAATCAATAATGTTGGCATTTGAACGTTGTTTCTGAAAGACCTGGTCTGCCTCACAATCCTTTTAAAGAATCTGTGTTTGGCTTCAAAACGCATGGTCCAGAGAGCACAAGCGGTCCAAAAGCAGTTGTAAGCCATGTTCAAGGAAGTGATGTTTTGGTTTTAATTTCGCCTCTGGGAACACATCCAAATACCTGTAACGGTGTTCACTGATCTTGCTTTCCAGGTATCCTAGTGTCTCAACTGTGTGGTAAGGAGCCATGACAAGCTCAACAACATCTTTCAGGTCATCAAAACTTGCCATGCTCTTTCATCTTCTGGTACTTTGTCACCAATCATAAAAGGTAGCATCCGCAACAAGCACCAGTTTTCATGTGCATTTCCTCCTACACTCTTGCGTGATGCAAAACTCAGGGGAATAGCTTGAGGACAGTTTGTTTTGTCATACCACTTGTATGGAAATTGACGGATGGAACTGTTAAGTTCCTCAAGAGAAAAGTATTTCTTCTTCAGAATCAGAATCAGAATCAGAAAGGGTTTTATTGCCAAGTACGTTTTTTGACACATACAAGGAATTTGTTTTGGTGTTGCTGGTGCACATCACACATTCTCTAAATGTAATATTAAACAATATAAGTATAGGTAAACAATATAAGTATATGTACACAGTATGTATTAAATTAAAAATAAAGATAGAAATAAAATAAAATAGATAAATAAAGAGCAAAGAGCATTAGAGCAGAGAGAACAGTGGCATGAAGAGCCAGGTGGAGAGTCACGGTGGTTTCCGGGCCTTGTTAATAAGGCTAGTGGCGGAGGGGAAAAAAGCTGTTCATGTGGCGTGAGGTTTTGGTCCTGATGGACCTCAGCCTCCTGCCAGATGGGAGGGGCTCAAAGAGTTTGTGTCCGGGGGTGGGAGGGGTCAGCCACAATCTTTCCAGCACGCTTCAGAGTCCTGGTGGCGTAAAGGTCCTGGAGCGGCGGCAGATTGCAGCCAATCACCTTCTCAGCTGACCGAATGACACGCTGCAGTCTGCCCTTGTCCTTGGCAGTGGCAGCAGCGTACCAGATGGTGATGGAGGATGTGAGGATGGACTCAATGATGGCTGTGTAGAAGTGCACCATCATTGTCTTTGGCAGGTTGAATTTCTTCAGCTGCCGCAGGAAGTACATCCTCTGTTGTGCTTTCTTGACGAGGGAGCTGATGTTCAGCTCCCACTTGAGGTCCTGGGAGATTGTAGTTCCCAGGAAGCGGAAAGACTCCACAATGTTAATTGTGGAGCCACAGAAGGGTCATGGGGGGCAGGTGGGGCTGGGTTCTTCCTGAAGTCCACAACCATCTCCACTGTCTTTAGAGCGTTGAGATCTAAATTGTTTTGGTTGCACCACTTCACCAGGTGGTCAGCCTCCGACCTGTAAGCGGACTCGTCTCCATCAGAGATGAGTCCGATGAGAAGGTGATCGATCCCGCGAACTTCAGAAGCTTGACGGACTGATGACTGGAGGTGCAGTTGTTGGTGTAGAGGGGAGAAGAGCAGAGGCGAAAGAACACAGCCCTGAGGGGATCCAGTGCTGATGGTCTGTGAGTTGGAGACGTGTTTCCCCAGCTTGACATGCTGCTTCCTGTCAGACAGAAAGTCAGTGATCCACCTGCAGGTGGAGTCAGGCACACCAAGCTGGGAGAGCTTCTCCTGGAGCAGAGCCGGGATGATGGTGTTGAAGGCAGAGCTGAAGTCCAAAAACAGGATCCTGGCGTAGGTTCCTGCAGAGTCCAGGTGCCGGAGGATGTAGTGGAGGGCCAGGTTGACTGCGTCATCTACAGACCTATTGGCTCTGTAGGCAAACTGCAGGGGGTCCAGGAGGGTGTCGGTAATGGCTTTGAGGTGTGAAAGCACAAGGCGCTCAAAGGACTTCATAACCACAGAGGTCAGGGCGACGGGTCTGAAGTCATTAAGTCCTGTGGTCCTTGGCTTCTTGGGGACAGGGATGATGGTTGAGGTCTTGAAGCAGGCTGGCACGTGACATGTCTCCAGTGAGGTGTTAAAAATGTCTGTGAACACTGGAGACAGCTGGTCAGCACAGTGCTTCAAGCATGATGGGGAGACAGCATCTGGTCCAGCAGCTTTCCTGGGATTCTGTCTCCTAAAGAGTCTGTTGACGTCCCTCTCGTGGATGGAGAGAGTCGTCACTGAGGTGGGTAGGGGGGTGGAGGTGGAGACCTTTAAGGAGGGCATTGGTGGGGGGGGCCCAGGGCCCTGCTGAGGTGGGTGAGGTGGAGGTGATGCACAGTGGCTGTAGCTGTAGGGAGGTGTCGTGGGGGGATGGTGTCAGGACTGACCTTTTGTCTTTCAAATCGACAGTAGAACTCGTTCAGGTCGTTGGCTAGGTGTCGGTCATCGAAGGAGTGGGGGGTTTTAGGCTTGTAGTTGGTGATCTGCCTAAGTCCTTTCCAGACAGTTGCAGAGTCATTAGCTGAGAACTGGTTTTGGAGTTTCTCAGAGTATCGTCGTTTAGCCTCCTTCACCGCCTTGCTAAACTTGTACTTTGACTCTTTAAATCTGTCTTTGTCCCCCACTCCTGAACGAGTCTTCCTTAGCCAGCCTTAACCTTCTGAGTTTGGCTGTGAACCAGGGTTTGTCATTGTTGTAACTCACCCTGGTGCATGATGGAACACAGCAGTCCTCACAGAAGCTGATGTATGACGTCACAGCCTCTGTGTACTCATCCAGACTGTTGGTAGCAGTCCTGAACACATCCCAGTCAGTAGAATCCAAACACGACTGGAGATACTCCACAGCCTCACTGGTCCACTTCCTTGATGTCCTCACAACAGGTTTGCAGAGCTTTAGTTTCTGCCTGTAGGTGGGGATCAGGTGGACCATGACGTGGTCAGAGTGTCCCAGTGCAGCACGGGGGACGGCGTGATAAGAATCCCTGACTGTGGTGTAACAGTGATCCAGAATGTTCTCCTCTCTGGTCGGGCTTCATAAACACATTGAGACACAGTGCCAATTCCAAAGGCACGATTCCCTCAAGCAAATCATGCAAAGCGTCAGGGAGATAACCTGATGTGACATGAAAGTAACTCAATTTGTCAGAGATGGGACACTGTCTTTTTACTCCAAAATGATGAGCCTTAGACGTGTCAGACAATGCTGCTTTGACATGCTCGGTATGGTTGGACTTAGTCCGTAGAGGAAACATTCCTTCTCTAACCTCATGCTCCTGGATGTGTGAACTATCTCCAATGCAAAAGCTACAAAAGTGTGAGGAAGAAAAGCTTTCAACAAATCCACCTGTAGAATGTGCTCCCAGATTAGCTGCAACTACGGAGAACACAGTACCCTTGACCACTTTGCCCAGACTTGGTACAAAAATACCATCATCTTCCAAGCATTTTAAATCAGTGGCTCCAACACTTTGGTGTATCCATATTTGTTGACATCATCTGCCTTACAAAGAATGGCTAGGTAAATGGATGTTAGAGTAGATTGCAAGGTAGCAGGGATGTTTGCAAACACCCAGTATACAACTGTGACTTTATGCTTCTTGCGGGACGTCCCAAGAGGGTTATGTCTCAGTTTTATTCACTCCAGAACAGATGAGACCGTCAAGCTAGCATCAACTTTTTTAACTCCCTTCTCTATTTTTCTTCTTCTTCTTTACGGTTCTTACCAACATCCAGTACAATGTATTGTGGACTACAGCGCCCTCTAGTGGTTAAGCCGTAATTCAATACACAACATATTTCCCCTCTTGTTTAGGAAGCTTACCAGGTAAAATAAAAATGAGTAAGCCGCCTCTGAACTCACTTAGACCTCGGCTGTAATATAATGCAAACTTAAAAGTAGTTTTTTTTCTACTTAACATTGGCATCCTCTTCTTTCCAATAATAGTATCAAAACTGTTATAGCATGCAACATTACGTTTATCAAACTTCTAAAAGAAGCTTTAAACATAAGTGAAATTAAGCAAACCGTTTCACTAGCAAAACAGCATTCAGATATTTTCAATGTTTTTTTTTGTTGTTTTTTTTTCACAACTTTCATTGTCATTATCATTCCCTCTTAGTTCCCCCCCCCCCAAAGTCCATGAGAAGGATTAATGTACATAAACACTAAGCCATGCCGGCTTCTTCCTGACCCTGGCAGACATCCGCACGTTCCCATCCAGCCGTTGTCCAGGTCCCAACTCAGGTACTGGAACATCCAGCATTTGTGCAGGTTCCGGCACAGGTACTGGAACAGAACTGTCAATGGTGTCCATTACACTGTCAGGGACTAGCGAGAGATGAGTAGCGTTCCAGGTGCGTCCATCTTCCAGCACATACGCATTTGCACCAGCTCTCCGTACCACTCTGGCAGGTCTATGGAACTTTGACAGTCCTTTTTTTACATGGAAGGGTTTCCGTACTCTTACTAGGCTTCCCTCTTTGATCTTTGGTACCTGTGCACCTCTCCTCACATCTGTGTAAGCTTTTGATGCATTTTGTTTAGAGGTGACAGGGTTGCGCAGTTGCTTCTCTGTCAGCAGAGTAGATTTGCTTGCTGGACCGATGTTCACCTTTGTGCGCATTTTCCTGTTGAACATGAGTTCATATGGTGACACTCCTGTCGCACTGTGTGGAGTTGCATGGTACGTGAGCAAGAAGTCCTGTATAAATGGTTTCCATGGTTTCCTCTCTTGCTCGGCAGTAAGAAGTGACTCTTTGAGAACACGGTTCCAGCGTTCAATGGCTCCGTTTGCTTGTGGATAATACAAAGACACTTTCCTGTGTGTAATGTCCCTCACTGCCAGAAATTCTGTGAACTCGTTCGAGGTAAACTGTGTCCCATTATCACTAATGAGTTCTGTGGGGTGCCGAAGCGGGCAAACACAGTAGACAGGAAGGTGGTGACAGCCGTGGTTGTGATTGAGTGTGTAAAAGCCACCTCCGGCCACTTTCGTATAATAGTCAATCAGCGTCACCGCATAGCGCTTTTATCATTCACCTGGCATGTCACACATGCACTAATGCTGTCCTGCACCGACATGTCCATGCCGGGCCACCAGTATAAGTCACGTAGCCTCTGCTTGGTGCGCACAACACCCTGGTGGGTTTCATGTGCCAGGTCCACCAGTTGTCTTCTCAGGGCCACAGGCACTAGCCGTCGGTGAGGGCCCCTGTATATTGTCACATCTTGGACTGAAAGTTCATCTCTAGTGGCAAAGTCGGTTTTGCATCATGGACACGTCATGGCATACGTGTCATCTTGCACATGTGCAGAACGGATCGTGCCGGTGGAACGGATCGGGTACTGAAAGTTGTACCTACATTCGTGAGTGTATAAAATACACGTTGGCCTTCGGTGCCCAGGCAGTGTAGGAGAATTGCACGTTTCCTCGTGTCGGGCCAGTCGTCCCCCTCCACGTGAATAGCAAGCAGGTAATTCCCGAACATTTTCATCCACATATCGAACGGAATAGTAGGTTGTCCGGCGCATGGTAGGAACAACGCAGGAAGAGGCACACCGGCAGTCGCCATCCTCGTCGCCAATTTGTTATGTCTCAGTTTTATTCACTCCAGAACAGACGAGACCGTCAAGCTAGCATCAACTTTTTTAACTCCCTTCTTTATTTTTCTTCTTCTTCTTTACGGTTCTTACCAGTACAATGTATTGTGGACTACAGCGCACTCTAGTGGTTAAGCCGTAACTCAATACACAACAGGTTACATAATTCAAAGTCATCTATGTTAAGATTGAGTGGGAGTTTAAGCTCATCTCCAGATAAAAAGCTGTTTTCTCTTAGGTAATATCCATCATGATTTGTATCCAGAAGAAGCTTCTTTAAAGATTGCTTGCTATTCTGTAATATTGTGTCTTGAATGTGTCTATTGTTTAGAAGTTGAGACAATAGTGGTAGAATTGGTACATACTGAAAGGTTTTTTTCTCACCTACATCAAGTATGTACTCAACTGGCTCAGTCAGTGAGAGATGTTCCTTTATAAATTGATCTCTCCTATAGTGTGTGCCCATCCACCCCTAAAGCAGCATTGAAAGGGTTTAGCTCGCAAAGATCTTTTACCAGTTCTGAAATCACTGAATCTTCAAAGAAGCCATGCTTGCTCAAATTGCTCAGTATAAATTCTTTAATAACTGGGCCAGATGCAGATGATGTAAGGAAGTTAAGTTCCTCTACTAGTTCATCTATGCATGTATTAGACACATTGAAAATGCATTCCAATTTAAGGAGGAGCAAACCCAGTCTCTTGCTAATAGTTTTGTTCAAGTCTTTATCCTCCACAAGGATAGAGTCACAGTAGTTTTCACTTTCAACAAATTCACTTTCTTCATGTGTTTGACTTTGATTATGGAAAACAGAGGTCTTAAAGTCTTCCAGTGAATGGGGACTATGTTTCCTGCTCTTATGACTGTGGAATGTTGTATATATATTCGTCTTGTAATCACAACCTTTAAAAACGCAAGACACAGTTTCAAACTTTTTAAGGTGGACACCAAGGTGCTCAAAATAGTGTCTCTCTGTGTGGAAACAGTGTGAATTACACACTAAACATTTGAAGGAAAGGAGCTGGCCTGGCTCAGTTGTGTGTGAGGGATACCTGGACAAATGTGTCCGCACTGCACCCCATGTCCTGAAGTTGCAAGGGCAATAAGAATGGAGACAGGGTATGGACTGGTTTCGACCAAAATGCCCATGTTGTAATCTATAGTGTTTCAATAGGTCCAACCGTTTGGATGTTGTAAAGTGACATATTTTGCACAGCCAGTTCATTTGCAATGAGGCACCACACCCATAATATTCCTCAGTTTAGGGTCTTTGGTTAGTGTTCAGTTATGTTCAAGTACCTAAAGTTCACGTATCTTTTGTGAAAATTGGCATACCTGAATGCCTCTTAAATGTTCTTCAATGGTTTCTGTTAGATCCACCTGTGGAAGAAAGAAAAAAATCAGAAACACAAGACATTGTTAATTGTTATTGTAATGCTAAAGCATCAGCTAAATATTTAGGCAGGGCATGAAATTACAGCATTTTGGCTTGACACATAAGCTACACAGAGCTATTTATACATAATCACAACAACAGCAGTTTACAAGTGGAGAGCAGTAGTTAAAGTTATGTACAGGACATGACAAAGTTGGGTTACAGTTGACAGTAATAGTACAAAGATATTCTGCTTATTTCTCCTCTGCTCCAAGACAGGGCTCCTGTGTGCATTCACCTTCACTCTCTCTCTCCCTCGACCACACACACTCATAGCTACGCTACTTTTATAACAGTGGATCACAATTAATTGTGTATTTTGTTCGATTATTTTAATTGGAAAGTTAATATGAGAAAAGGTGATATGAGAAAAAGGCTAACGGTAGGTTAAAGGGGTGATAGAATGCAAAACCGATTTTACCCTGTCATAGTTGAATAACGACAGTTCGGAGGGTAAATAGGACATACATAGAAGCTCAACGTCCCACTGACACCCCTTTACTATGAAAATCTCATATTTTGAAACTGCCGCTGAAAACGGGCGAATACCAACAAAGCTGGAAGTTGACGTCAACCTCCCAAAAACCGGAACCTTTGTCAGCCCATGGGTGTATTAAGAGAACGGTCACGCCCCAACATTTACATAGGCTACACAACTGACCTGAGATCAGGTAGTCTTCCGAATCTAGGTCACGCAGATCTCTGCTATTCCATTACAAAATTCACTTCTGAAACTTTTTTATGCGAGAAATCAACTATGTAAAGCTCAAATATGGGCCGTTTTACGAAAATGGATGGCTAATTGCACATTTTGTCCGACTGTGTGTCGGAGTTCAGCGCCGGTGCTGCCTGTGTTGCTGCCTCGCCGCCCCGCCTGCCTTCCTTCACACACCCCGGCCTGCTCTGAGGTAGATGGAGCTCCGTTACGCCTGGCAGCCCACAGCACTCCATACCCGCGCAAAGTCACCGGTTTTTGGATAATGGATTACTACACGCTGATGCTCTGACAGAGCTCCAGGGCCTGCAGTTCCCCTCTTCCTAATGCCAGGTGTGTGTGAGTGAGAGCGCGGTCAGAGAGCTTGTTACGCCAGCAATCTCTTACCACAGGTTCCAGTTAATCTTATAATGTGTGTAATTATAATGTGTTGAGTTATTTAAACAAACGATCGGTGAAATACACGCCTCTTGTCCGCGAGTCTCATTGATAGAGCCTGCGGCTGGATGGAGCTATAGCTAGAGGAGGCTAGCTATAGCTAGCCTCTTAGAATTACTCTGGAATTCACAAAAATTCATTAACTTGAAATCGGACACCGTTGTTAGCTTTATAAAACATTTAGTTAGATGTTGTATAACTGGCTTGACGAAATTCAAACTGTAAATATACGACAGAATTACGCCGAAAATGAAGCTAACTATCCGTGATTTGTAGCTACACACAGCTAGGATTGAAGGGACAGTTGCAGCTAACGAAACCCTTACAGCTCACAAATATTCATTAACTTGAAATCGGACACCGTTGTTAGCTTTATAAGACATTTAGTTAGATGTGTAAGTGGCGTGACGAAATTCTAACCGTAAATATACTCGAATTACGACCAAAAATGAAGCTAGCTTACTAGCCGCAATCTTGTACACATAGGATTGTAGGGACTGTCGCAGCTAATGAAACCCTTACAGCTCACAAATATTCATTAACTTGAAATCGGACACCGTTGTTAGCTTTATAAGACATTTAGTTAGATGTGTAAGTGGCGTGACGAAATCCTAACCGTAAATATACTCGAATTACGACCAAAAATTAAGCTAGCTTACTAGCCGCAAACTTGTACACATAGGATTGTAGGGACTGTCGCAGCTAGCTAACGAAACCCTTACAGCTCACAAATATTCATTAACTTGAAATCGGACACCGTTGTTAGCTTTATAAAACATTTAGTTATGTTGTATAACTGGCGTGACGAAATTCAAACTGTAAATATACTCGAATTACGACCAAAAATGAAGCTATCAGTGATTTGTAGCTACACATAGATATATATTTGAGCTTTATATAGTTGATTTCTCACCTAAAAAAGTCTCAGAAGTGAATTTGGTAATGAAACCTTGCAGTGTCTGGAATATGAGATTCTGTCCCTTCTCTAATGGTTGTGTATTGGGGATTCGCTCAACCAATCAGCGCGCATCTCTAATGTCTGCCTATGGCAATTCGCTCAACCAATCAGCGCGCAGCTCATCTAAATATTCACGAGCATACCATATTTGGAAGAAAAGCTCTTGTTACAAATAGGGCCAAAACACAGGGATGCATAAGGGCCAATAAAATATCATCCAGGCCATTTTCAGCCCAACCAATGTTACATACCCCATTAGGAGACCATAAGGAACAGTGTGAAATAGTCTATATAATCATTCTATCACCCCTTTAATTTCACCCTCTTAGGTCACGTTTTTGTGTCCCCTGGAAACCAATGTGCCACTTGTAACTGGCTCAAAAAAGTATGCATGACGATGAACAGAGAGGGTCGATCAATCTATGGATGGTCGTGCCGCCACTAGTGTACACTGTCGATGCAAAAATATTAAATTAATAGAAAGGGCGTACTATTTTAAGTCTCTTGCTCCAGTAGTGTCTGGCAAATCATTCCCTAGCAGTGTTGCCACAGTTACTTTGAAAAAGTAACTTCGTTACTTTACAGATTACTTGATTGAAAAAGTAGTTTAGTTACTTTACAGATTACTTGATTTTAAAAGTAACGAAGTTAGATTACAAGTTACTTTATTAGTTACATGCAGCAGCTGCCGACAACACCCCTACAGCCTCAACATAAAAATGACAACCGGTTTACTGTGAAGCAGCTCAGCGTGGCCAGTAGTAGGATCTGGTTTATTATGGCACGAAAGAGAGCGAGTCAACCGTGTTTAAGGGCAGCATTTCCGCTACAACATAGGCTTACTGCCTGACCAACTTCTTCAACTGTCCCCCACTTACTGGTTTTGCACCGAAGTCCAGCTTTTGTTGTTTGGGTGGTGGGGGACCTCCTGCACTCTGCTTCGCTCCACCTGCTGGGACTTGCTCTGTAAGTTTGGCTGCAGCGCTGCGACTCCAAATGTTTTTTCAAATTTGACATAGTCGCCACCAGCACAGACTGTACAACAAACCTTAATATTGCCGTCTTTGGCTGACACAAACTCTAAATAGTGACTGTAGCTATCCGGCTAGAAAGCGTGCATCTCTCTCCTCCCTCCATTGTTGTTTACGTTTGTGTCGCTGCGTGGTACACGTGAACTGCCAACCCGGTCTCACGCCAGGTCGTGTAATAGTTACGTTATTGTAATCTATTAAGTCGTGGACAGGTTACGATTTTGACGTTTTTTTCGTGTATATGCAACGACTTTTGAACGTGTACAGGTCACGCTATTCGAACCTGCTCTGGGGGACGCGACTACGGGGAAATGAGGCGCCACACGCCAGCCAAAACAACGGTACGGGCCGCCACTCGCGATCGGGGAAATGCTGACGCAACTACGGGGAAATGAGGCGCCACACGCCGGCCAAAACAACGGCACGGGCCGCCACTCGCGATCGGGGAAATGCTGACGCGACTACGGGGAAATGAGGCGCCACACGCCGGCCAAAACAACGGCACGGGCCGCCACTCGCGATCGGGGAAATGCGGCGCCACACGCCGGCCAAAACAACGGCACTCGCGGGCCGCCACTCGCAAGACACGGGAAATGAAACGCCACAATAACGAGACGGTTGGGGTTAGGAAAAAAAAAGAACGGGGTAAGGAAGCGTTACTAGTAACGCGTTACGTGGCATCACTGTTCCCTAGTGTCCATAATCCACTGAAATACAGTATGAAACATACATTAGCTCCGTGGAAAGTCAGTCGGGGTCTCTTTTGTTATTGCTGTTCAGCTCCGCAAACGTTATAGATGGCGTAACTTTACAACGTTATAATGGCCGTTTCTCAATGTCAAGGATCCTTCCTTGGCAGGACTAGTCCTACCAAGGAAGGATCCTTCAGAGGCTAGGCCAGACTCCTCCTGAGCATTCGGAGAGCATGTACATTGGAACCATTGATTGGAACAGGCTAGCAAGAGCACGTCATTGCGTGCTTGCGTCATTGAAAATGTTTCGCTGCCAATTTTTTTGTTGAGAAGGTGAATCAGCGTCAGTCTGCTTGCAGGAGGAGAATATTCTGTCGGCATCTTTGCCGCAACGTGCTAAGGTAGGTAACGTTACCAACACTGATAGGCTTTAATGTAAGCAATGGTCGTTTTCTCTTATTTATCCAATGTCAATAAAATAAAAAATTTGTGGGAGTTCATGTTTGTAGTTGTCATAATACTTAACTGGTAAGGAGAATTGTATTAATTAATCTTAATTACATTAAGCTTACAGTAGTTGTTTACAATAGCTTGTAGTTTACTGCATGTAACATTAGCTCATTGTCCAGTAGCTTCTAGCTTTCAAACAAATGCAGTGCAAAATATGATCAGCAACTACAAGGTAAACACAACCACCTAATAACCTACCACAGGCAGTATGATATGCAGTAAACTGCAAGTGAGAAAGGTTAAATAGTACTATAGACACACAAGCTACAAGGCTACATCCAACATATGAAAAGTCATAATAACAACACCATTGATAAACACCCACTAACACAGTAAAGGTAGCTAGGTGTAAGTGTGTTAAATGGTCAACAGTTGTCAGTTAAGACCATGATGAAGACCACTACACAGTTACATTAA